>JALLOS010000445.1:0-12425 GCA_036939435.1 Stephanodiscus minutulus
CGTAAGATGCACCGGGGAGTGATTTGGTGACGCGCCATGGGCCTGTGAAAGGATGAATGAGTTTATCGACCTTGCCGCGCTTGGAATCGGACCGAGTGGCGCGTCGAGCAAAGACGACGTCATCGACAGAGTAAGTGCGAGGATCAGGACGGCGGGCGTTAATGAGTTCGCGATGCCAACAACGTTGCTCGCGAACGAGCAGCTCCGCGATTTTGTGGCATGCGGTAAGGCGCTCAGCGAGGTCCCGTGAATATGAGACGACGGCACCAGGGGCGGACGTGAGATCGGCGTGAGTACCTGCCGAGAAGTCAATGGGGAAAGAGAATTCGCGGCCGAGGGCAACGAGGCTGCGGGAAATGTCAGTACCCGGCACGGGGCAGGAGTTCCAAGCGTAGATGAGCAGGAGGATTCCTTCGAGAGCAATCCGAATGGAATCGCGCTCATTTGTCATGATGCGAAGCCCTTTATTCAAATACCGGTTGACGCGCTCGACAAGCATCGGATTGTGGTTGTCCCCGGATAGGACGTGGTAATTGATGTTGAGGAGAGTCAGACACTCCCTGAAGACACCCACAAATTTGGAGTCCTTGTCAAGGATGACCGTGTGGCAAAAGCCGTACCGGAGAACGATGCGCATGAGGGCGGATGCAAATGTTTTAGCGGAAGCGTTCAAAACAGGTTCCATTGCAGCAAAGGAACACATTCCACAGCAGGCGATGAGATATACTTCGGAACCTTCGAAACCTTTGACGGAACCGGCTTGGTAGGCGTCGATGTGGAGGACCATCATAGGTGCCTCAATTGGGAAGTTATAAACCAACTCGCACGATTTGGTTTTGGTTGGGTTGGATAACGCACATCCGGGGCACGCGCGGCACATACCCACGATGTAGGAATACATGCCCGGCCAATAAAAACGGAGGCGAACGCGATGGAAGGTGCGGTAAGGGTTGAGATGAGCGCCAATGGGATTAGCATGAAAAGCAACAAAGATAATGTTGCAAAACTGCGATGGGACAAGCTGCAGTCGAGTGTACGACTCGGACCCGACGATGGTTTCCCGATATATCAGGATGCCATTCTCAATGGAGATGAGGGATTGGCGTAGGGCTGAACGATAGTTGGCATTGAGTTTGGATTCCTCAAGCGACCTGTTCGTAATAAGCCCAGGGTTCTCGATAAACCGAATGATAGAGCTCATGATTGGGTTGGAAGCATAAGCGTCGAGCCAATCCTGATGAGAAGGGAGCTTAACACCGACGGCGCCGCTGAGAAATGTGTGGGCATACGCCGCCGGGGCGGCGTATTGACTAGGGTCAAAGAGCTCACAGTTCTGGGCTCGAATATGAATGCACCGCTTGTGAATATCCTCGAAGATACGAGCGGATGTAAGGCCTGGAACGGCAGCGTCCATGCAGAAAGTGTTAGACGGATGCGAGAGTTTATAAGTGAGTTCGTCGCCAAGTGCATGGCATGAGACAAACTCAAAGGGCGAAATAGGCCGAACATAGGTGTGGCCATCATGAAGGAATTCGACACCGTAATGGTGTCCGAATAAATTGGGGCTTTCGTCGGGGACGAAAGGCGGGCAGAGGCCATCGACACTGATAACGCTGGAGCCGACGATGGTCAAAGGGTTATGGTCAGGCCGATGGAGGTAATATAGCACGTCAACGCCAGCGGGGACGGATGCAAGCTGGGATTGCGACGGGATCGTAGCAGATAATGGAGGGAGGCCGGAATCGTTGACGGCATGGTTATTGAATGATGGGTCGTTCATCGAATAAGAGACTGCCATCTCAGGTCGATTGAAGGGCGCCCATAAGTAGCGGCCAAGACGCCGAGATAAACGTGTAGGGGGCGTCTTAAAATCCAAAGGTGCGCAACTGCGTTCGGTGTTGGAGTGAATACCAACGATGAGCCGACAGGTGCCTGCAATGGAATCGCCATACGCAGCGTAGGAGATGTTGGTGTCGGAGATGATCCAACCATCTTTCCGCAGCCTGACAACAAAACCTAATGAAATTGCACGTCCATCGTGATCGGGATGAACGAAAGCGGTAAAGATGGATAAAGATCGAATGAGCCGCAATTGCATGACAATGTGGGCTTGGAGGTCCCAAAATTTGCGGGTGGGCTCGCTTCCCTGATAACGGTGCGAGTGAATGAGATAACCCGTAAGTTTGGACGTGAGGCCTGAGCCCCTGATGTAATCGAGGAGGGCTGGAGCGCTGGATAATATGGTGGGACACGTGGTGAGTTCCTGGAGCAACGCGCGGCCGTTAGCGAAGGGGTCAGCCGCCAAGACGATGCGGAAAGGAAGGCCAACGTCGCGAAATGTATGCACAAAGTGCCCGCTGTTGAAACCATAAACTGCCCAATCAAAGTGAGACAGGAGGCCAGCGGTGTGGGACAGATCGGAATTGTAAAATGCTCGGGCAGGAAGGCCGGCATCCGGGAGAGTGGACGAAAATCCAAACGAGACGGGCCAATTCAACAAGTGCTGAGAGCCGGTGTTGATAGTCGGGACAGAAGTAATCGCGACAGCGGACACGGCATCCGGAACAATCTTGGGAAAGCGGGGGCCACGGTAATAAGGCATATTTTGCGGCTCCATGGGCAACGCAGATTCAGAAGGGTGGGCGCGTTTAATGGCATCCACGCGCTCGATGTAGTCGCGGAGCAATGGATCGTAGCACAAATCGGAGCCAAGCCGGGAGAAATAATCGGCGTCGGTGAGGTGTATGTCATTCCGATGCTCGATGTCCATGTCCCAACACATGAAGCGCATTTGAAGACGGAGGATGGCTGGATTTTTACCATCATATGATAAAATAAATTTGATTGCGTGACAATCAGTTGTCCACGTAAAGCGTTGACCGAAACACATGTGGCGGCATTTGTTGATCGCCCAATCACCGGCAAAGCCCTCGCCAAGGTGGGAGTGGAGGCGTTTCTCATTGCCGCGTGTCCGGCGGCACCCAAAAGCAACCGGGTGGAGGACAGCAGTGGAATCCTTGGTCATGAATAGGAAGTCACCGCCACGCATACGAGTGTGCATGGCGGAGAGGGATGCTTCGTCGTCGCCTGGCTGTAAGGCCACATGACCGAAACCATCGGCGGAAAAGTCATTGCGAAGGACAAGTAGTTTGCGGTGATCATACCGTTTAAGACAAGGATCATCAAGAAGGGCGTTCCGCATCTCGTTGAAAATTGCTAAGTGAGAGGGTGTCCATGTGGAGCCTAGAGGAGATGCATAGTCCTCCTTCATGAGCTCACGGAACGCCGAAATTCGCACCTCAAAATGGGGAATGAAGCGAGAGTAAAATTGGAGGAAGCCAACAAATTTTGCAACATCCCGAACGACAGTGGGGGTGGGCCAATGCTGAAGGAGTTGATGCTTCGATTGAGCTGGGCGATTGCCGTCGGCGCAAACATCGACGCCGACAAAATCAAAACGTTGTGGGAAGAGTTTTGATTCCTTGAGACTCAACGAGAGGCGTTGGGACTGGGCGACGCGCAGCTGGCATTCCATGTAGAGTAGGGCGGACATTAATGTCTTGGCCCAGCTAAGAATGTTGTCGACAATAATGTTGGTGTTAGTATCCTCGTCAATCGTCAATCCGCACGCTCGGGCGAGATCTTTCCAGGTTGAGTCGACGTCATGAATGAATGCGATAAAAGTGGAGGGCCTGTTAACTGGGCCAAACGGCATAACATTATACGTCCACTTCGTAGCATCGGGGCCGGCGAAGGCGAGCTTCATCTGGGAGTCTTTTGTGACACCGATTTGATGATATCCCATGGGGGCGTCAAAAAGCCACATCCAAAGGCCGCCGCCGAACGTGAAGTAGACGGCAGAGTCGCAGCGGGGAATCGGATAAGCAATTGGTTGAGTGATTGAATTGAGCGGGATATAATTGACGCAGAAGCGCCACACAAAATTGTCGATGTTGCTAATATGCTCCTGGTGTGGCTTAGGCGCAAGGAGGGCCTTGAACAGCCATTCACCATCGTGGATCTGCCGGATGTGACCCATTTGTTCGAGAGAAGCGATGCACTTGCGCATGATTGGAATTTCGCGCGGACCATAATGAATTTTCTTGACGGCGATGGGACGTGCAGAGCCAGTATCAATAGAGCAGGTGTAATCACGAACAGGGATGAATTGTCCCTTATCATCAAAGACAGACCAATACTTTTGAATAAGGCGGTAGACGAGTGTCTGCGTCGGCTTGTCAAGATGGGAAAGGTCAAGCTCATAACGAAGTTTCTGGCCGTGCTTGGCTTCGTCGTAGATTGAAAGGAAGGCGGGGTCGACATCGTCGAGGGCAGGAGCGGGNACAGACCAATACTTTTGAATAAGGCGGTAGACGAGTGTCTGCGTCGGCTTGTCAAGATGGGAAAGGTCAAGCTCATAACGAAGTTTCTGGCCGTGCTTGGCTTCGTCGTAGATTGAAAGGAAGGCGGGGTCGACATCGTCGAGGGCAGGAGCGGGATGCTTGCATTTGCAAAGAACGCAACCGCCGTGGATGCTATGGAGGATGACATCGAAGTCGTGCGACTGGTCTGGAAACCCGCGATTGTCATAAAAGACGTTTGGGCGTTTCCGACCGCGTTTCCGCGTAACGACGCAGATAGGCTCTGAAGAAGAATGAAAAGAAGGTGGGTTCTCGCCACAATCATCCGGAGGAGGCCGAAGGACACACCTAAATTCAGGAGAGAGAACAAATAGAATTTATATCAATTAGTGGCTGGCACGGCTGAATGGTCCCATAAATATAATATGCAGCACGCGATAAATCCAGTCGGAGGGGACGGGATCCATCAAACGAGAGTTGAAACTCAATCACCAACGGAGCTGTGCGGATTAATGACCAGTCGCACAAATAACTCACGCGGAGAGAGGAATATCATCGTCTGGGTCGTCACACACACTCGCGCCCACATCGTAATCAGGCTCAAGGGAGCCGCCAATTGTAATCACAGAGCCGGACGAGATGGCGGAGATGTCGACGCCCTGGCCTTGAACATTGGCATAAAAAGAGACACGCTTGTCAAGTTCGTCGACGAGCTTCTGTTTCTTGGCAGAGAGTAAAGCGGGAGGGGCAGGGACCAAGGGTGTGCCTGAAATATATCGTTCAAGGTTTTCAACCTCAGCAATGACATCAGAGAAATGGCTAGCGTTCTGAGCCTCGCCAAGAGGGGGAATAGTGCACATCGCTCGACGAAAGTCGATGGCAAACAGTGGCAAGTCCAAAAAACGCAGCTCAGCGACCTGGTCCGCCGCGTCGATAATCATACGAGTCTGCTGGATGAACGGAAGACCGAGAATAGCATTTACCGTCACATGAGGACCCGTGGAGACGAGAATGGTAGATGGAGTTCCTTCTCGGGTCAGGTAGGGCATGTGGAACTGAAAGGCGACGGTTAAATCAGTAGTGACAGATTCGCCATTTTGTTGGACGATACCGCTTAAGACGATGGGGGATTAGTCGGTGTGGCTGTAAATTGCAGCGACAGTGTGCGGGTATGCCTTGGCGATCTGAGCAAAGAAGTGGAAATTGCCGGTGGTGAGGGCTGCGGCGGTATCGATGACGCAACGAATGGCGGGGCAATTGTTACAGCCAAGTGTCGACCCCAATTGGATGGTGAGGTGGGGAAATGCAGCTTGGACAGGAACAGGAAGGATCCGACAAGCAGGAGGAGCAGAGAGGACTTGGACGACGCTGCTCATGAAGAAAATAGCAGGGCCTGCGGTGCCCGACGAAGTTGTCGGAGGAGGAGCGGGAGAAGTAGTTGCAGAAAGGACATCCTTGCGCATCTTTGTCTTCTGTTTATCGGTCATATCCTTGTACTCAGTAAATTGACATTTACTGGTATCAGGGGAAAACGTGGTATCGGANGGGCCTGCGGTGCCCGACGAAGTTGTCGGAGGAGGAGCGGGAGAAGTAGTTGCAGCAAGGACATCCTTGCGCATTTTGGTCTTCTGATTATCGGTCATATCCTTGTGCTCAGTAAATTGACATTTACTGGAATCGGCGGGAAACGTAGCATCGGACTTGTCGTGAGGGTTGCGACCGCCGCGTGCACGTCTATTTTCGATATATTTCTTATTGTGTTCCTCGGCACACTTGATACAGGCAGGATCGTCCTTCATGGGACACACAATGGGTCCTTTGCCCCTGCGCCAAGGATGATTGTCCTTGCCACAGCCCCAACAAAAACTGGGCTTACGACCTCCACCGCCGCCACCGGCGTGCTGGTTGAGGGTAGTCTCAGCTTGACTAGGGTATGCACTAATCTGCTGCCCGCCATAAACCATGGAGAAGAAACCTTGGCCAACTAGCGAGCGAGCAATGTCTTGGACCTAGTGAACCTCGTCCTCAGTGGCCTGAGCGGCGGAGAGGATGATCGACAGCTGCTGCCGCTGGTATGTAGCATCAAGGCGATGGGTGGTCGAGTGCGCAGGGTAAAGGCAACGGAAGGATGGTAGAAGGCGACGATCCAACTTCTGGATGAAGGTGTCGCAAATGCTGACTGGGTACGCGCGCTGTGCTTGAAATGGACGACTGGCGTTCATAAGGCGCTGGTAGAATTCGATGACAGAAGATGTCACCGGCTGGCCGTCCGGGCCAGCACCAGATTGCCGAATATGATCCAGCGCGGCATGAGGTTGATCACTGTAATTAGGGCACAGTTGAGAAAAGATACAGTGGGCAATCTGATTGAATCCCAACTTGAGAATCTTGGCGTGAATCCGCTCGATGAGGCCGTTCGAGTCGATATTGACCTCGCCGAGATTGAAGTCAGCTTGGAGGAGGGCAATAGGCCCATCTTGGAGGACGACGTCAAGGATGAGAAGACGGACATCGTGGACGGACAATGTGGACAGATCGGCCGGGCCATGCCAAGTGGTAAGGTTGTAATTTGCGCCCACCCTGTTTAGGAGAGGCAGGGTAGACTGAGGGAGCTCGAGATAATACTGCGAGCGAAGAACAGTGGGGCCCGCAATAGCAATCGTGACGAGTGGAGCGAAATCAATGGAGCTGGTAACGCGAACGAAGCGCACGTCGGGCTTGCGGCAGGTGGCGGCGGCGCCATTCTGCACGGGCATGAGGATAGTAGGATCAGCGGCGACGTTGGTATTGTTGATGACTGCACCAGCCGAGTTGTGAAAGGACTGGATGGTGAGATTCGCGAAGTTGCACCAATGCTCATCGAAACGATTTTTCCAGTCAAAGATAAGTCCATCAACGATGGACGAGCAATTGAGTTGCGCACCAAGAGCGTCGAGGATGAGACGTGTGTCCACAGGGAGAGGTTCCAAAGCTGTACGAGCGACTTGAAACGCGTGAGCGCGCTCGTAGACAGGCATGGAGGACTCGACCTTGGGGTACACAGCGGCCGAGTAGCGGCCAACTTGAATCATCACCAAGTCCCGCGGGACGAAGGCCATTTCTCCGAACGCAGAAGGGGCTGGAGGAGCGGACATGGGGAGAAGAGAGGAAGTGAAGACTTGAGTAATGGAGCACCAGTTAAAGAAGGATCGCAGTGGACTTCTTGTGAGTCACAAGAGACTATCGGTGAATTGAAGCCGACTGGTGGAAACAGGAAAATTGTGAGCTTTAGAGTTATGTATTTGTCTAAAGCGAGCATGTGATGAAACATCTGAACTCGAGTGAATATTTCGTGAGAGTCAGGTGTTTCTCAAATATTTCAGATCTTTCTCAAGGCTGAATATTTGAGATAGCGAGAGATCAATCGCCAAATGACCTCCACGTGGCAGCTGAAGGAAGTTGGAAGCCAATCTTCCTTAAGCGGGCAAACAAAAGTTGACGAGAGTCAAGATCCTGCACGTGGAGAAAAGTGGAGAACTGCGTACCAACACGCATGGCTGCGTACCAACATGCATGTGAGAGCTGAGCAAATGATTTGCTCTCCAAAGCTACGCTCTCGAAGCACAAGTTTCACCTCTCTGGATGAGGTCCCTTTTGGCTGCCCAACAGAGTTGTGGGTATCATTCTAAAAAAAGAAAAAAATGGGGTGTGATGGCTGGACATTGAACCGTGTGACCTTTTGTCATTGGTATCGAAGCTGCACATCAGATGAAATGGGGACGCCAGAAGGCAATGATGGCAAGGATTGCACATCAAGGAGATATAGGGGTGCCGATATAGATATAGCAACTGGCACCACCAATGACGTTTTGTCATAGGGTACGAAGCGCAAATCTGACAAGCAGATGAGCTTGATCTTGAAAAATGCAGAGGCAGTAAAGCTCGGGCTTGATTTATAGATCTTGAAGAGTGCATTCACCAATCTTGGGCTTGGCATAGATCCTTCGAGAATTAGATCAGAATGGATTGATTGTGATCAGGAAGATGTAGATGTAGATGTGATGATGTCCAACACAATCAAAGGAAACAGGATGCATGTCTTGAATGAAGAATCACTGCACAACGGGATAAATGATCAACCGTATGTAATAATAAATGATTGCAGTGCCCCATATCTGGGGTCATCCTGGCCGCCTCGGGGTAGCTAATCCCTTGACTGAGAAATGTGCATTTTCATCAGCAGGCTATGAGCACAGAATGATATCAACGTTCCAAAGTGTCCAAGGGTTTCGCGACAAAGACATGAAAAACAAGCCGCCATGGAAACCGACAACCTGACAAAGACTCAAGCTTGAATCCACAAATGGCAGTGGGGTTCTTGGGGAGAGAGTTGGCGTGGCAAAAAGAAGATATGAAGATTGCGAAACGGATATGTGCTCCCAGTAAATACAATGAATTGTGCACATTAAAGCTGGGAGCACAGCCACGCCAATTGGAGAGGGAGACCAATGGTGTGTGGAGAATGGCTCAGGGCAATCTCACTGAAGAAAAGCACCCCCCAGAGCCCCCTAGAGGTGGTGTGAACCTCCAGAGGGATGGTCTCTTCACATCTCTCAAAATAATGCTGCGTGTCAGGTGTCGTACGTCCATGGTCCGATTGGAGGAATGCAGTCTGGAGAATGAAGTGGTCAAAGCGTCCCTGGATATGCCAGGCTCACAGATGCGTATCATCAAAGTCCATAAAATAAATGGAAAGCCGGGCACAAAGAGCAGCCACAAAGGAGCATGATGCTCGAGAAATGTCTCAGATCGGGTGACATACAGATGGTCTTGCGATCAAACAAAGTGTTGCACACTTGAAGAATGGTTCACTTGTGGAGAAATTGGCAAGGAACATTGTAGCAACAAGATTATGAGTGATAAAGATATGAGCAAGTTGATTAGTGAAGCACTAGAATTCACACGAATCAATACTCAATGTGCGCAGAGGGGCGCAATGAAGAGATGAGGTTGAGCGCATGATGGCGCAATGAAACTCGACGGCGCCACAATAAACTTGAGAGCGCAACCTCAACGGCAAGAAGATAAGCTGAGAGCGCGATGCGACGGCGCGACTTGAAACAGAGCGTGCGACCTCGACGGCGCAGCAATGAACTGAGCGTGCGGCCTCGACGGCGCGGCAATAAACTGATTGCGCAACCTCGAAGGCGCGACAATGAACTGAGTGCACAACCTCAACGGCGCGATAATAAACAGAGCGCGCGACCTCGACGGCGCAACAATGAAGGTGGACCGGCACGACGATGAAGATGGGTGTGCGACGGGCGTAGCAATGAAGATGGGCATGCCACAGGCGCAACAATAAAGATGTACCGACGCGACGATGAAGATGAGCGCGCGACGGGCGTAGCAATGAAGATGGGCGCTCGACCGGTGCGACGATGAAGATGGGCGCGCGACAGGCGCAACAATGAAGATGAACCGGCGCGACAATGAAGATGGGCGCGCGACGGGCGCAATAATGAAGATGGGCGCTCGACCGGCGCGACGATGAAGATGGGCACGCGATGGGCTCAACAATAAAGATGTATCGGCGCGACAATTAAGATGGGCGCGCGATGGGCGCAACTAGGAAGATGGACACAGCAGGTGTGCTTTTATTATCCCTGCATGAAGTGGATAACAGAAAAATGAATGAGATATCAATGAACGTGAGATTGGGAGAGTATAATGTCCCGTGAAGTAGGGAAACAGTTTTCTGTTTCCAAATAGAGTCCCTGGAAACAGGAACACATTTCTGTGCGTATGAAGGCACAATGATGAAGATGAGCGCGCGTCGGCGCAACGATGAAGATGTGTGCAACAGTGCAACAATGAACGATACGCCGCGATGATGAAGATGAATGCATGACGGCGCAGAGGAAGATGAGTGTGCGACTTGAAACAGAGAGCACGACCTCAACGGCGCGACTTGAAACAACGGCGCGACTTGAATTTGAGTTCGCGACCTCGACGGCGGCGCGACAATAAACGGAGCGCACACCCTCGACGGCGCGACTTGAATTTGAGTTCGCGACCTTGACGGCGGCGCAACAATAAATAAATGAAGTGCACACCCTAGACGGCGCGACTTGAAATTGAGTTCGTGACTTCGACGGCGGCGTGACAATAAATGGAGTGCGCGTCCTCGACGGCGCGACTTGAAACGGAGCACGCCCCTTCACGGCGCGACTTGAAAGAGATCTCGCAACGTCAATGGCACGACAATAAACATATCTCGTGACCTCATTGGCGCGACAATAAACGGAGCGTGCGATCTCGACCCTGCGACCTGAAATTGAGTTCGCGACCTTGACGGCGGCGCGACAATGACCTGAATTTAACAAGAATTATGGGTAGCACCAGTGCTAGGCTGAATTACATTACATCATTTTCTTAATAGCCAATTAGCAAGTCTCAATCGACATCGCCAAGAGGGTCAATGATGCAATGGGCGGAAAATTCGACGCCAAGCGGACGACATGAAACGTGAGCGCTCAACGGCGCAATGAAGCTTGAGCGCACAATCGGCGCAATTAAAATGGAGTTTGAGCGCCTCGATGGCGCATGAAGCTGAGCGCACAACGGTGCGATGCAAAGATGGGCGCGCTGGCGGGCGGCGCAATGGAGTTCGCGACCTCGACGGCGGCGCGCAATAAATGGAGTGCGCGCCCTCGACGGCGCGACTTGAAACAGATCTTGCGACCTCACGCGACTTGAAACAGATCTCGCGACCTCATGGCGCGACTTAAGACGGAGCGCGCGCCCTCGACGGCGCGACTTAAAACGGAGCGCGCGCCCTCGACGGCGCGACTTGAAAAAGATATCCTGACAATGGCACGACAATAAAGGGATCGCGCGATCTTGACGGCGCGACAATGAATTGAGCGTGCAACCTCGACAGCGCGATAATCAACTGAGCACGCGACCTCGACGGCGCGACAACCACCGCGACCTCGAATACGCGACAATCAACTGTAGCGCGATGGCGCAACAATCAACGCGACCTCGGCGGCGGGCAATGAAAATGAAGTTAGGGTTAGGGGTAAAATGAGCGCGCACCGGATGGGACAAAAAAGATTCGCATGGGCGAATGAGGATGATCGCGCGACGAGCGCGACAATCGTGAGCAGAAGAAGATGAGCAAAAGGCAAAAGCAGAAGATGAGCTGAGCGCCAAGTTGCATCAATGAAGATGATAAGCGCAAAGGCGCCAGGATGAGGCAGGTTGAGGGAGGCTGATGAAGCAAATCCGACATTGATGGAGCACCACTTAAAGATGAATCGCAGAAGAGAGAGACTTCTGAGATGAATCTGAAGAAACAGGAAAATTGTGAGCTTAGATTTATCTATCTAAGCGAGCAGAGCTAGCGGAGCGCACATGTGCAAAACATGTGATGGTCTCACAAAACAGAGAGGCTCGTGAGAGCTTCTCTGTCAAAATTTGACCTGAACGGACATCCGTTGAGTCGAATTTTGAGATGCATCCTCCACGGGGCAGCTGAAGGAAGTGGGATACCAATCTTCCTTAAGCTACCTACATGCTATGTGCGTAATACTTATGCAGAAATGAATATCATTAGTTTTGCAGACATCTTGGACGAAGTCCTATTACGAATTACGAATGAGTAGAGGAAAGGGTTAGGAGAGGGAAATGAAAATGGCAGGATAGGATGCATTTAGGCTCCCAACTTTTTTCATTCTTAAACTCCCTGTAGCACTGGCTAGAGCCCCTGGCAAAATTGCCTTAGCCTCAGGGAGTGGAGGGTGCTGGGTTTGAAGATTTTGCTTTGCGACGTGGTCGCTGGTCAATGCTATGATGGTAAAGCAGGTGTTAGCTCGTCAGGGGAGGTTTAAACAAAAAACAATGGAGCGGATAATGCCGAGGATAGCTTTGCCCTCGAGTTTTAGCTGGCTTCGAAAAGATCTTCTCTGAAAAGCTAGCCACCAGGAATCCAATGTTCTGGTTCTGACAGGACGACCAAATCTATGTCTATGATTCAACGTGCTTCTGCCTACTCTACCGTATACCGGGGGATAAGAAACA
>JALLOS010000446.1:0-15481 GCA_036939435.1 Stephanodiscus minutulus
ATTTACCTAGGTGAAGCTAGGTAAAACATGCACGCCACACACCGATGAACCATGGGGCCGCCGTCGTCGCACGGCCACCATGGTGCCCAACTCCTGGTGCCGAGGCATACAACAATCAGCCAACATGCTACACAATAGATCTACATCTTTAAAACTAGAGTATCTAATTTATATTAATAATGGACTATCCACACCCCACCCATAATTAATAGTTTGACTATTAATTCAGTGTTTATAAACCAAGCAGAACACCATGGTTTTTTGTTGACGACTACCGATAAGGGTAGTGTAGGACATTCCATGGTGTTGGGAAGCCAGACTTCAAAATGGCCGCCGTTTGATCCCCGACATATTTTGCGTTATTATTGATCGTGCACCGTTGATCGGGCTTCATCGATATTTGATTATTGGGTGTTGTGACGTGTGTTTTACCTAGGTAAAAGCTAGGTAAAGCTAGCTAAACCATGCACCCACAACCATGGTGGCCGCCGTTGTCATAAGGCCTCCTGAGGCTGCCACAAGGCCCCAATCCCGGCGCGGAAGCATACAACAATCAGACGACATACTATTTGACAGGTTATTATCGTTAAAACTAGAAAAAAGTATCATTATTTTTAATTATTAGCTAGTCTAAGGCATGACGCGTCGGCGAATCATCGTGCCGATGTTCGCCGATTACGATGGTCGTGCCGCCGATCCAGAGCATCAGCGGCGACAGCGACGGCACATATACGTTGTATATGTCTCCCTTCACGGAAGGCATGCTCGGTTTGCCAAGCCGGCCATGTGTGGGGCCTCGGCGGTTGAAATAACATACCTATTAATGCATAGTCATTATTTTGGGTGTTTTTAGAGTGTCACGTTCGTATCTCTGGCAATACCCCATCTTTTAATACTGGGATTTTTGCACTTTACTAGGTGGGAAATGTCTTAAAGTCTGCTGACAGCATCCGCTGAAAGTGCTGGGAACACATTTTATTAGTCACTTCAACAAGACACTGAATTCATTGTTTGGGGGTGCGGAATATCCAATACTGTACTCCGAAAACTATTGGCGGGATACATCAATTGTGTTTAACTTAGGAATAAATTCAACTCTAAGTAGAAAACTATTACATCAAAACCGGACAAAACCGGACACAAAAATAGGTCGAACTATTGTGATCAATTCCGGACAGAGGAGTACTAGTAAGAGATAGTGAAATGAGAGCACGCAAGGGCAAGGATAATATTTTATTCTCCAAGGAGTTTTGTCATCCTGCCCCAATGAGGTTGAGGGAATTCAGGGGGCTGGCCCCCAAATCGGTGATCATCCTCCCATCGCCCCTCCCCTCCGCGTCATCTCCCCTCCCCCCATTAATTAATATGTAGATGAATAGAAAGGAATAATTAATGGGATAACTATGCTTTATTTTATTGTGCTTCATAGTTCGTGTATTCCACCTTGATAAGCGGCCCACTGTACTCAATGGCTGGTTGTGTCAAGCGTCAACACCGCTCACGCCCAAAACACATCACCGTGAAGTGAGATGTGGTGGCGGAAAACCTGGGAGATGATCCCCCAGTTCTTCAGCCGCTCGGGCAATGTCTCATGCCGTGTCCTCACCCTCCCCTGCATCCCCCACTTCTCCGCTGGATTCATGTAATTTTCGGGGAATTTGATTTGTCGGCGTGGCCATGTTAGCCCTCGTCCTCGTCGGCCTCGACCCGCTCGCCCAGCTCAAGAAAGTGCATGAGGACTTTGTTGAAAATTTTAATGTCGGTATAGTTACTGGCATGGTAGGGACCCTGGATCCACACCAGGTTCCCCGTGGGGATGTTGAGGCCCAGCTCGTAGCGCAGGGCGACTTCCCCGCGTTTCATCGCAAATCCCTGTTGGGGGATTCAAAAGTCAGTCCCGTCGACTGTCATTGTGCAGTCATTGCTCACATCGTGGGTGCCCAACCTCTTCTCAAAATCAATATGTGATAGAGTCGGCGGTGGGGGCGGGAGTGTGAACTGAAGATTCAAGCGACGACACGGCATTCACCATGATACTCGCCACGCCGTCACGTCGCCATAATCGGCGATATCTTTGGCGTGACGTCAACATTGTTATGGAAGAGGGCGATTTTAACGAGCGTTGAAAAAAGAGAGTGATGGAAATGGTGGTGTTGTCAGTCCGTGGTCCGTCTCTTTTTCCTCTCTTTTTTCGCTCTCTGGAATTTTGAGTTTCCCGACAAAATAAAAAAGGGGGAGGGGAAAGACCCACCGGACCCCCTAACGATTGCATTCTTGCACCCCTTGTGGCTGCAAAAACTCTTCGGCGCATTGTGCCTTCTACAAACTCCTCCTTTCACGGTTTGATTCTTGCACCCCTTGTGTCTGCATCGTAACACCCTCGCGCCATGCATGACACAAACTCCTCCCACTATAACTTTGTGGGGGCACCCCTCGTGGCTGCATCGTCTAACCCCAGCGCCGTGCATCGTACAAACACCTCCCCGAACGGCCTGTTTGGTGCACCCCTCGTGGCGACAACATGTTTTTTTGCATTTTCCGCCGTGCCTCATGCAAAGTCCTCCTTGTTTGACTTTGCTGGTGCACCCTTCCCGGCTGCATTTCTTCACTATCACGCCATGTGCGATACAAACTCCCCCCCGGTACACCCATTTGGCGCATCCCTCGTACTTGCAAGTTCTTTTTCCCCCAACGCCCCCCTCCTCCCTGATGTTCTTCCTTCTGACCTGTCGCCTTCTTCGCTTTCTCTCGTGGCAATGATTCATCGTCGTCGTCATGATCATCGCTATAGCCGTCATCAGAGGCGGCCTTATTTTCCAGCAGTTGCCGACGGGGCAGTTCCTTGTCCAAGAGCCCGAAATCGTGATAGATAGTCATCCCATGTGTGATACACGCTCCTCTCCAAACCATCCATCTGGCGCATCCCTCATGCTTACAAGTGTCTTGTTCCCACCGCCCTCCTCCTTGTTTGTCTTCTTTCTGTCCTTCCTTCTTCTTCCCTTTTATCGCGCAGCGACGAGTCATCGTCGTCGCCACTATCGTCATCGTCGGAGGCGGACTGATCCTCCAGCCGTTGCCGGCGGCGCAGTTCCTTGTCGGAGAGCCCGAACGTCGGCCTCTTCGCAGACTTGTTATTGTTGGAAAGGATGGAGTCCTCAAGGGATTTCTTGATGGCCAGGCGGAGGGAGCTCATGATTAATTTAGGTGAGTGTTTGGATCGTTTTCCTTTGAGTACACCATAATATCATAGGGGATATTGTCTGGTGCGTGGTAGAGTATGGTAGAGTATTTATCGTAGTAGATAGTACACGATACCTGTTATTTGTCAACCTTTTTCTGTCTGTCGTCCGTTAAAAAAAAACTAATAAGCGATTTTTGGGATTTGAACCAGGGACCTAAATCTTGCTCACCACCTCCCCAACTCCTCCCTCAGCGGCCATAAATATTATATACCATCCTACCTGCAGGCGCGCTGTGCGAGTTGTCGCGTCTCTTTGCCCCGAAAGTTAGGGTTGTGTGCGGCTGCCCCGATAGTTAGGGTCGAGTGCGTTAGGGGGGTTGGGTAGTCGGTCTAGTTACGGTATTGTATGTAGTCGGTCTAAAAATCACTAATTTTTTTTTGGGGGGGGACGACGGACAGAAATTGGTTGGACAAAAAATAACAGGTACGTATGTACGTATCAATATGGTACGACGTCATACCAATATCATCTCCATGATGTAAACACTCTCATTCAGCTGCCTGCCGAAGTCGAGCTTGGGGGGTCAAAAAATGGCGCGGTACATAGAATAGACTATTCTACTTTGTTGCACTTCTTGTCCTTTACTATGACAACAAAGGAGAAGGAGAAGGAAAAGGAGGTGGGGGAGGCCAGCAATACTGGCAACAGTCACAGGGCTGTGTCATCGCAGGTTGCCGGCGACTACCGCAACGTCAATGACGGCGTCATTGCTGTCGGTGGTGACGGTGATGTTCGAGGCGAGGACATGCCGCCGGCCGATGCCGATGGCAGGACCGTCGCGGACGTGCTGAACGAGGTGAATGGGTTCATCGACTCCCTCGATGATGGCAAAGATTGGGGAGGGGATTCGCGTGGTCCTGCGGTAGCTGTCCACGAGCGCCCCGACGTTGGTGGCGTGAACGACAGCGAAGAATTATTCTCGTCGCTGAGCGGCCGCTATAGAATGAATTCCGAAACTCAACGCGAAATTGAGGACGATGCCGTCGACGGACGAGGCCATTCGTACAACGGAGATATTTCTGGCCGCGATGATGGCGATATCGGCGTTGGCGACGATGCAATCAAACACGAAAATGACAGCGAGGAACAATTTTTTTCATCATTGCTTCGCAACCGCGACGAAAGAATGCCAGAAAAAGCTAAGCTGCCTAATGATGAAATGAGCAATGACGCGGGCCAGGCTGATAAAATATTTGGCAAGAATTTCTCAAGCAGCAGGAGTAGCAGCAGCGGTTGTCGAAAGTATGGAGGAGATACAGAGAAAGACATCTTTGAACTCACCAGGGCGTCCGAGGACTTGTATAACAAGATCAATACATCCTACAAAGACAACATGGGGAGCAGCAACGAGACGAGTGACAATACGCTGGAAAATTCCACGGCGGGAAGCGCCAACAGTGGGGGAGGGAGCAGTGTTGAAAATATGCCTCGCGCAAGTCGGCAGCACTTTAGATCCTATCATCAGCTGCGGAGCCGAAAACAACAACAGCAACGATCATCACAAAAGAAAATACTTGTTCGGGATCAGGGAGTCCCGTCGATCAATTCCAGGGTCCACCAAGACAGTGGCATGTCATCACAGCAGTCGAATGCCCTCGCCAAGACCAACAATGGCAGCTCCAAAACTGATGATCATCCCCGAGCAGTCAGTCCCTTTTCTGCTAAAGCGCGTCAAGCAATGGCCCGACGTGGATCAACGAACGATCATGACCAATGCAGCGAATCCACGTCTGAGAGACTTAAACTAAGTTTGCAAAATTTCCGGAGGGTGTCGCTATTGCTGAAAGTAAGCCCCCATCCGCAGACGATGACGGGAGAGGATGTCGAGGCAGAGGAAGGAGATGAAGTAGACGAGGATGGCTATGGACCAATTTTATTCCCGGCTTTGGTGGGCGGTGGTGATGAAGATTCAACAGCAGCAGCTGATGAGGTGGATACAGTATCATCGAAACAGTCGCAACTGAGGCGTGGTGAGGTGATTTTGGTTAATCCTCATGCGTTCGATATAAGAGGAAAAGAGGGAGACGACAGCGAGGGCCTTCGCAAAAATAACGACTCGATAATCAAGTCCAAGGAGCGGTTGGCGGGCAGAGTAACAGTAGAAACTGCTAGACTGGTGGCAGAAGTTGTAAGTGCAAGGTTGTTGTTACGTTCTAATTATATTACACACAGTCTAATATTGTATGTTTCTCAAATGCCATGTCTCTCGTCCCCAGTCGCAAATATCCTCAGAGGACTGGGCACGGAAGTTTCAATTTGATGATGTGTGTTGGCCCACTCGTCATTACAAATCTTTGCAATCATCAACATCATCAAATTACAACCGGTTCAACGATGGGCACTCCAACTATATGATGTCAGCATTGGCATCATCAGCTGTCGAAGATATCCTGAATCTAAGTTGCCGAGCGGAGAATTTTACGAAAGACGACCATAATATCCCATGCAGCACGATGTTTTTCGCCGTCGGAGGATCAGCATCGGGGAAAACGCAAACTATATTCGGATCCTCCCTTGCGAGTTTAGTATCGTCATCAACCGGGAAAAGAATGATTCAGAAGAATGACGACTCCGATAACGGTCACGGTCTTGGCCTTCTTGGTGAGATAGTGAGTGGCATACTGTCGTCTCAACACGCGGTTGGCAAAGAACATTTCGATGGCAGCATCATTGCCAGCGAACGACCTTTTCTCAAGTGCTCCCTATCGATATTGGAAATCGTTAACGCCGACGTGATGCGAGATGTACTGGGAGTTTCTGAGGAAGGCTTAGGCGAAAATGGCGGATCCAAGAGTTTGCGTGTGCGGCATTTGGATGCCAGGGGCGCCGCGGTGCTGAACTTGCGCCAGGCGACCATCGAAACGATGGAGCAACTGAATGATATACTTCATGTATCTTTCAAATCGAACATATTGAGAAGATCGTGGAGCACTGAGGGAGGACACGGCCACTTCATCGTTACCGTATGTGTATCCAGGCCGGACGGATATTGCGGCAAGATTCAACTGGCGGACCTGGCAGGCCCCGATCGTCATGCATCAAGTGCCGCCACTTTGGGTGATGTTCGAAAGTCGCTCTCTGCTCTTCGTGGCGTTTTGCGAGGACTCGTGACACAGCACGCCAATCACACTACTTCGCCCATGCCTTATCGAGAGTCAACCCTTACTAAATTGTTGCAGCGAAGTCTTGATGCGTCTACCCGCTCAGTAGTGATTGGCACTGTGAGTTCCTCCACCAAAAAGTATAACCAAACTTTGGCCACAATGAATTTTATGTCTCGCATTTTAGCAAAGGCCGGAGAAACAGCGTTGAGTCCATTCCACGATGCTGTTTTGACAGCAAAAACTGGTCATGGCGAACGAAGAAGAAATCGTGAAGATGCAGGATTACTCATTCGATCACTGGATGACTCACAACCTGCAAGGAAGAGCATTACTTCAGATCCACGTCAAAGATTGGCGAAGCTCCTGGGATCTACACCGGTGTGTAAGGGCGGTGTGAAAACTTCGAAAGGTATTGTTCACAACAACGAAGTTAACACTCCAAAAAATTGCAGCCTTTTATCCAACGACGCAAAGAGTCGACAATTTCGTGATAATTACGAAGATGTCTTCACTCGGCTCGACTCGCTCATGGTTGCTGATGACGATGATCTTGACCGCAACAGCTTTGGGGAAGACATCATTGAAGCTCTCACGCCATACAAAGCAAGGGCAACTAATGATGGGAGCTCCGTTGACTCCTCCGAAGGAATGACTCCAAGTCCCTTCCGTGACAATTTCCGCACGAACCAATCTGATAACGGAAGGCTTAGGCAGCTTGAGCTGAAGCAGAAAGATGATCGAATGCGACTAGACGAGCTTTATAATGGCGTGGAACGCAAAGATGCTAGGTCTACTGGACTCCTTCGAACTCTATTTTCTAGGAGCGAAAATGCAGTTGGTGATACTAGACCGCCCCTCCAGACAGAAATTGGATTTCATAGCCACTCACAGGATAATAGCAGTCACAATCGGAACGACTCCTCCTCGCAAATGAGCAACGGTGATAGTTTGGATGAATCTCGACGCCAATCTGTTCCTGGTTCATTACCTCAAATTGAACGAACGAAACAACTTCCCAAGATTGTCGACGCCGCCCGAGATCACCGCAGCACTGGTGTACCTAATCCGAATTCAAGTTCCGATTATTCAAAACCAAGTCACCATGAATCAAACGAAGGCAATTTAAGCGAACCGCGCCCTACTGAGACACATTTCCTAACTGAACCCCCAGAACTTGATCGACGTATCCCCACAAATGATCAGCCATCGGTGTGTACTGATCTAAAAAGTGAACGGCTGACTGAAAAGGCAGAAAACGAGAATCCATCTGTCGATTCTTACCAACTAGGTGGAAGAAATGCCTCGAGAGTCTGCAAGTCAATATTTGTGGAAAAGTCCAAATTGGCGCCACCAAGCATGCTATTTATTCTCGATTCCATGGACTCGGAAGAGCCTTTAGTGTCTGCCAGGGGTCTGGGTGCCTATTTCAGCGATTCTGCACGACAGATGAACACTCCCTTGTCACATCCACTGGATTCTATCGATTTGCCAGCATCTCCAACATACGCTATGTTCGAGTCATTCAAAAATGAAATCGACACCTTGGTAGTTACGTTGACAGAAGAAAAAATCACGACTGATGATTCTACGGTAGGCATGCTTGCCACCGCCGACGCCACCGCCCTTGAGGCCACCGCCCTTGAGGCCACAACCTCTGCACTTGCCGACGTCACTGCCCTCGAACGTGCAGAGATGATGTCAGAGGAAAAGAGGCTCATGGAAAATCCGAAATACGCCATCCACGAGGATCAAATTAGTTCTCTCAAGGAGGAAGTGCAATCGTTGAGCAAGGTAAAGAATGCGTCAGAAGCCTTCTTCTCAAAAATTCGATCATTTATAAACGAAGGCGAGGCCCAAACTTCAATCGGATATGAGGCACTAGAGGATTGGATCCCAAAAAAATTATCATTGCTTGTTGAGCTTGAGTCTCAGTTAGAATCGTTCCAGACTGAGAAGGACAATTTATCGAGAGAACTCGAACGTGCCCAAGAGAAGATATCAGAATTGTCCCTATCTGTGCAGCACGTTGAAAAGAACCTTGTTGAGGCAAGAGAAACGATCGACTCTCAAGCTCATGCGTCCGCATCTCTTGAGTCTCAAATTGAGCGTTTGGAGGAGCAGATAAAGGACCTGCATAAAAGTCAGCACTCATCCTCTGTCTTCGTTGGTCGATTGGATAAACTTCTTCGTATCAGCACCGACAGGGCATCAGTTTCCGACGAAAGCCAACACGAAACTCGCCTAGACAGCATCAAAAACCTCCAATCACGATTCCAGGACGGCTCAATGAAGCTGAAAGAATCACAGAATTATGTCATCCGGCTCGAGTCAAAGGCGCAGGAACTGGAGGATCAATTGAGGATCTTGCAGGAATCGCATAATCAGATAGAATCAAAGAGACTAGAATCGGACAAACTTTGTGAAGAAGCTATTTCTGCCAGTGAGACTCTTGCCAAGGAGGTTGGAGAGGTAAGAAGTGAACTGGCGATGGAACAGAAAGCACACCAAGTGCTTTTAACTGCTCACAATGCAGCACTGGGAGACAATAAAGAACTCTCTAGAAAATACGATAAGATCATGACACAGGTGGTCGAGCGTGACCATGAGATTTCAAGGCTAAATCTTTCCTTTAATACTTGTCATGAAGAGAAAGCACAACTAAAGGATCAGCTGTCGTCAATCAGAATAAAGACGGTTGATGTAATGAAGCAACATATTGAGGTGCTACGAGTAGATTACGCGAGACGTATTGAAGAGTTTAAGGCTGATCACGGGAACGAAGAGCTATCTCGCCTTCGACTTGATCTCTCCAACAAAGAAGCAGAGAATGCCAATCTAAGAAGGCGGAATGAGCACATAGAAAAATTTACATCATTGAAAATTCATAATGCTGAAGAGAAGTTATGTCAGATTCAAGGGGAATTAACCTCGGTGAGCAAGGAGGCCTTCATTCAGAGAGAAGAAAGGAATGCAATGCAGGAAGAGCTTGATCATTTACGCAGTCTTATGGATATTGCCGAAGAATCTGTTGGTGAATTGAATCGTCTCAAAGAAGAAAATCAGCAACTGACTGCAATGATTAGGTACCAGAATGATCAGGGCAGCCGTCTCTCAAGTATTGATGTGCCATTTGAAATCAGAGGGAGAAGCGATGAAGATTTAATGCACGAACGGATTTCGGCCCTGATGAGAGAGAACGAGCAAAATAACATATCGATGAGAACTCTACAAGTAAGTTCAGAGAAGATACTCTTAGGATATACCTCATAAACAAATGTTCGCCTCTCTTCCCTACTAACAACACCGTGCATTTGCATTTTGTTTGCAGAATGAAAATGTGGCATTGAAAAGTTCCATCGAGGAGTGCACCAGTACTATTCAGCTCGTGCATTCTGAAATGACTGGCCTGAAAATGATTGCTAATGATGGGGTATCCAAAATACGAACAAGGGAAGAAAAGTTGCTTGCAGATCAGAGGAAATATAAAGATGAAATTGCAGCAATGGAACAGAAACTAGAAAATGCCAACAGTTTAATCCGCTCTCTTAGATCATCTAGCAGCATCTATTATGATGCACAAGGAGGAGGGATGTTATCCAAACTAAATGCACTTTCCCATTCGAAGGACAGGCTCGGAACTAATGCAGGTCACCAAGGTTCGCGTTCAAGAATGGAAAATTATCACGCCACCCCTCCGAGAGACGCCATCAACAAACGTCAATTTGCGGCAGAACTGTCTACCGAGAAGGAGCTTCGTTACAAGGCAGAAGAAATTTGTGCTGGGGTCCTGGCAAATTCCAAGGTTGCATTAGAAGAACGAGATTCAGAGATCAGTAAGCTACGGTCTCAGCTCTTCAGAATATCAAGTAAGAGACACATCGAGAGTAGATGAAGGTCTGACTAGCTATAAATTGGCCAACTCGTTTTTTTCTCTGCCGGACTTACGGGACCGAGTATGATATATTTCTATGTCTCTTGATAAGGAGAGTTGGAACTAGGAACACTATGTAGAATCGCCAGAACGAACACCTTTATTCCCCCTAGCTCATTGTACAAAAGACCAGGCTGTTAGATTGCTCAACCTTGAATCGATCAGAGCGGTCGTTTTAGGGAGAGACAGGGTACACTCAAAATCTGCCGGCATCTGTTGTCCTAAGTCAATTCAAAGCCGGCATTGGAACCAATTGCATAGATTAATTTCTCTCGGAGTACTTTCTCACTGCTGTAAGTCGGGAGCTTTAAAGTGTTGAAACAAGTTGATGCTGTGGGGAGCTTTTCGGCATCCCTCATGATTCCCACCCTCTGAATGGTGAATGGCGGATTCATGCTGGCAAAGCCCAAGGGGGGAGGACGTTCACAGCTGGTTACGAAGCGGAGTAGGTCAGCTTGATTCTTTGGACTGAACGAAGAAACAACACTCCAAAACCGCACGATGTTCCTGTCCAGCATAGTGTAACCACCCGTGTATCGTGTGTTGGATTTCATGTCAGGAACGTCTATCTTTCCATCCGATGCTCCGCTTATGAGTACTTGTAGTTCAGGTTCATTAAATAAGCGCAACCAAGGCCTCTCAATCACATCCCACAGACCTCTCGTAAAGGCATCAGACTGCTCTTTGATCCGGTCACTAACATGGTGCTTTGCCACGAGATAGATATAGCGACGTTTGTTTTCCTTCGTGACTTCAATGTCAGCTCCGTTGGCAATGAGTTCGACTTCGCTAACCCCGAAGTCATCATTGGCAACAGTGAACGTCAGGCAGAGATCTGACACGTCTCCCTCATAAGATTTGAGAAACATGAGGTTATTATAAAGCTGGGGATCAATTGTGCTCAAGTCAGTAAGTAAATGCAGGTATGTGTGATCGCCTCTGAGAAACGACAGGAAGAGATGTGCGAACTGAGGCTGAATTGTGACTGCATGTAGAAGTCACGATCAATATCGACGATGTATGAGTCAATTAGAACAAAGCAAAAGTAAAGGTGATCTGACTGAGCGACTCACTTCCTTCGTAGAGCGCTTTGCCAAGGATCCTACCGAGAAATTCAAATAAGAGGATGTGCTCAGAGCCATGAACAAACTTAGATGACGGGTTGGGATACATCAGGTTTCCCTCTGTGTTCTTGAAAAGAGCGTAGTTTGGATCAAATGCGATGTTTGACAAGTCTGACCAGCTGAGGCCGGAATGCAATTCGAAGAAGAGGTATGAGAAGACGCGCAATGTGCGACAGAAAGTATACATCATACATCAGCGACAGGTGGAATAACGTACAACTCCTTGAAGAGCCCACCAACATCAATTCCAGTTTCCCTTGCCCCTGCTTCGCTAATGTAACAAACCACAATGCGCTGCCTCATGTCGCGCCCGAGCTTATTCAGGCTAGCGAGACCATCCTCTAGCACTCTGCCTCGCATTACCTTGACCATAATTCCAGGCTTCAAGTTCCGTTCGTCATTACTTCCTTGTAGTTCCGCTCGATTTGTCGTGACTATCCTCTCAAAGAGTTTGAGTCTTCTCTTAAACGAGATCAAAAATGGACAAAGACGACACACAGGGGTTGAGAGCAACAAGGTGTAATCGTTGTGTGTTGTGCATCTGCGTAAATCTTGCTCAAGGAGACCGTCCTCAATCCAAAGCTTTGGGGCACAAAGAAGTCGCCGTGAAGACCTATTGTAAAGGTCGTTTTGCAGCTTTGCTGATACCGAAATTAATGCTAAACCTAAGTGCCTTGAATCAAGTCCTCGTCCAATTTTGGTTGCTTCGTGAACATCATCAAGACAACATGCNTAAACCTAAGTGCCTTGAATCAAGTCCTCGTCCAATTTTGGTTGCTTCGTGAACATCATCAAGACAACATGCTCGGTACAAAAGCTTCTTCAATAAGAGTATGCATCTTCTCAGTTGATGCTTGGGCAATGGCTTACTGCGTGGTTGTTGATGGCGGATGAGTGGGGCGGTGAAAAGCGAACCATCACAAGCGGTAACTCAAGCTCAGTTAGAAATACAAACACTCACTCCATGTCGTGAATTTCTACATCATCAGTAACGATAAGTGTGTGGGACACACAAGTAACAAAAAGCAAGAGTACCGCTGCTCCTACATTGCCGTCGCCTGCACCGTAGTGCGAGTGCTGCAGGCGTTTGTAACTTGGGTGTATGCCGAGCGTTCTGATGGGTGCTGCTCCTTTATTTACGTCAATGACAGCATATAGATCGGATACAACTCTTGGATTGGATTGAACTATTGCCCATGATGTCATGACGACGTTTGTTGAGAAACACAAAACGTTCAAGAGAGCTGTCACGCAGGGTTCAACATTGGCCGATGCAAACTCCTTTCCGAATTTGGCATCATCTATCGATCTCCGAGCTCTTCTGACTAAGTCTTCCTTTCCATTACCACCCCATCGAGAGAGTATGGTGCCATACGCCCGACATAGTGCAAGGAGGAACAAAACACTCTATTCATGATGAGGTTTTTTCGCGTTGGAGTCATTGATTTCTCTGCCAAAGGCAACCTGAGATGTTAAAATTGCATTGGTCACAGACCCCTTTCCGTTGGCCAACTGCCTTGATATTGATGATGTGTTCATCAGCTTTCCCACTCCTCTATTTGAGTCCGATGATTTACTTGGGGCGGGATGATTTTCTGGTCCTGATAAAAATGTAGTAAGCTTTTTGGCCCATTTGCTGGATTGCCAAAAACTGCGGTTCCGGTCGGCCAAGGCTTCTTTGGCTGCAACGGAAGTTGCCGATGACATTCCAATATCTTCCACATCCTTCTCGTGTTTTCCATCTTTCTCTGTCTTAGTGTTTATCACGGTCTTTGTATTCAGCTCATCATCATTAATTGCAAGTGTGAACAGTGCTCGAACATACGAATCAGACAGGATGGCCGACGCCTGCTCAATAACGACATCAGAAAGCACGACCGGGGTCGAGGAAGCCCCGACCGACACCCATTCAACAGCTGCCATCCGAGACGAAAAAGTTCCTAGCGGTGCCGAGTTGATAAGCGAAGCAAGGAAGTTGAAATATTCCGCAGCTCCAGTGTAGTGGAAGACTGTTGGATTCACGCCACTGATTGCCTCACACGTCCTCCCAATTTGTATCAGATTGGCAAGAAGACACAATACAGCCGGGGCTGGGCAGGACGTCAGTGAGACATCAGACATGCTCAGCACACTTTCTACTCGCCCATCAGACAATGCATCCGCATACATATTAATGTATCGGTGGATATAATTGACCAGTCGCGGTACCCTTTTCGCCCCTTCTTTCGAATCATTGTGTGTCAAGTGTTCAAAAGACCCAGGCCTCACTTTCCAAGTTAGTAAAGGCACTGTCATCACCTCAGAAATGAAGCGTGAACAAAGGCAATTCAGTGACATCTGATCAGTTCCAAAAACCTCCATGGATGAGATCAATTCAACGGTCAATCGAAACAAAATACTGGCTCTTTCTTTTTCGTCATTCGTAACGCAATGTTCACGTAATCTTCCAGCATCACCAGGTATAGTAGGATTTGTTCGTGTTGGCCCAAAGAGGAGGAGTGACCTGAGAGATGATATAAGGTCGCAGATGAATGGTATCTCTGATAGTTGAGTACTCCCATTGTTGGTTGGTTGCATCAAAATGGAGCAGGAGTTTTGGTATACATTGTTTCGTGCCCCGCCACTATACTTCCCAGAGCTATTCATTTCTTTAGATGCATTTAATCGAAGAATTGCGCGCAGCAAAGAATCAACGGTGCAATAGCATTTGTCGGTGCTACCCTCATCAGAGCATGTGAAGCTTTTAGTTGGACTCTTTCTCGGAGCATTCTGCTTTGCAGAAATGCTTGTAACGCACATAGCTAAAACTTTTAGCAGGCGCCGTCTGCCCCCAAAAGACTCCATCCAAGGCAAAAGCGGGTCTAAATCTAGATCATCACTGGATACGCCGGGCAGGAGCACGGTCTTGACAAGTTTCGTCCATCGTGGCAGATCTCTTCCTTCCGTGACCATTGATCCAGAATTGAGCTTTATTTCGCCACTGGGAAGATGCTTGCGAATGGCAGTCGGACATGCAAAGAATATGAATTGAGATGTCATTATCGACACGGTTGCGGGGGGGGGGACGTAATCTGCTTTAGTGGATTGCTTCAATATGCTCGACAGGTTAATTAGGTCGGACATGCGTTTATCGAATATGTTTCGTTGACCATCCCTTGCCTTCGCCGCGACTAGTTTGCAACGAACGAGTGACTGGATTGATGTGGCCGCCAACACTCGTGCCCGCGCCTCAGAGCGTAGTCTCCTCTGCTCAGCTGCCTTTTGGACAGCGGTGAGCGCCTCTGATATAGGCGTCGCTTGAGTTGCTGTCACCGAATGATCATCGCCGTCAACATGACTAACAGACGAAGAAGACGAAATTCCGGAAGCGGCGCCGGCATCATTGCTTACGGCTAAATTCTCCCCACACGAGAGGGCCGCTGGCGTCGCCGCTTCTCGTTGTTGCCGATCTAACTCATTGCGCTTCCGTAGATCCTTTGCCTCCTTCTCCCGCTTGGCGCGTAGTCTTCGGGCCTTGGCTTCGTCCGCTCTCTTCTTGGCAGGATTGCCTGCCAATTCGTCAGTGAACATGTTGGTGTTGGTTTCTGCACAAGCGCAAGGGGAAATTCGGCGCCACAAATAAAAACAAAGTATGTAGTACTATCTACAGTAGATTGGTGGGCAACGGCTGAAACGAAGCTGTAGAAAAACTCGAAATGACCTAGCCTTGGTAGTGAAGGATATTTTACTTATTATAAAAACAGCATGGGCCAGATCATGAAACACAACCTCCCATGATGCCGTTCTAACAAAATTCAGGCCAACCATGGCGAGAATGACCGGAGCTGATACTCCTACAATATTGAATCTCTCGCCATCCTAAGACTTATTTCCCCCCCGCGCCTAGTTTGGATTAATCCATTTAGGATGGCGAGAAAATAGCAAATAGCATGGCGAAGAACAGTGATATCATTCCAGTGCTCACCATCGAACCATGGAGATGCCGCCCCCTTAGTTGCGGACGGCATTGTCCCTGCTTCCTTCCTCTAGCGCAGAGCACAATTATAAAAAAAACCCTCACTTCCTCATTGTTGGCGTTTC
>JALLOS010000447.1:0-12417 GCA_036939435.1 Stephanodiscus minutulus
CCTCTTACTCATTCGATCGCGACAAGGACAGCCGCGGATGGACGAGCAAAACATTGTTCGTTCGACTCGATCGCCCTCGTGGGAGTCGTCAGTCGAGTAAAAAAAAAGTCGTCGAGCGTCAGATCACAGGCTCAGTATAGGAGATCGTGATGAGATGTGAGATGATGATAATGATACCAACGAATATACTCCGTCAAGCTGAGCGCCACTTTGTCAGGGATTATAATCACAACATGTGCCATCACATGAAGAAACCGCCACTTGCGGGCTTTGTACCAGTTAGGTGGCACGCATCGATCAACGTATCCAGATTTGGACTATTCCTCGTGGCATGGTTTGATCCCAGGGCAATGATGGCCCATCACAGTCGATAGGTGCCCTCATTTGAACCCACCCCTCGCCCCCTCGACAGAGCGCCGAAGCTATTGGCCCGCTGTCGCGCCAGAGACTCCGCGTGCGCCCGGACCTCTTCCTCGCCCGCCGGCACTAGCGGGATGGGCTCCAGGTCGATTGACACGGTCGCGGGGTCGTAGGTGCTGGAAACGAGAGTCGCCGTCTCTCGCGTCGCCGGGGCGGCGGCGGCGCGCTCAACCCTGCCCATGTCCGCGCGCGCGTACCTGATCGCCAGCCCCACCCGGCGTGCGTTGGTAGCGTTGGGTCCCGACCAGTGGACCGTCCGGAAGTAGTGCAGGCTCGCCTCCCCCGCCATCAGCGCACCGACCACCCCGCCACCGCCCACGCCCCCGACGACATCCCCGCGGCGGCCTTCTTCTATGGTCTGGCCGAAGGCCAGCATGTTCTCGTCCGCCGACGTTTCCGCGTGCGGCAGCGGTCCGAGGAGGTGGGAGCCGGGCGCAAGCGCCATTCAGCCTGCCTCGGCAGGTGCGTCGCTCAGCGCGAGACATGCCGTGATCGCCCCCCGACGCCGGGAGCAGTCCCGCGTTACGCCGAATCCTGGTGGGGTGACGCGAAGCGCCCAGAGCGCGGCGGGCTTGACGTTCACGTCCGACGGACCAGACGAGGACGTCGTCGGTCCCGAGCGACTCGCGGGCCGCGGCAAGGAGGGCGGGATGACGAACGAGGCCGGCGGCCCACGGGAGGAGGAGGTGCAGGTCGAACCTGTCGTCGCCACGGAGCTCGACGCCGCAATCGCCGCCGTCGCCGCCGCCGGGACCGCGACTGGCCTCCCACGAGCGGAGCTGCTCGAGGGCGTTCGCCGCCTCCTCCCTTGTTAGGACGGGGAGCGGGAAGTAGAAGCCGTCCCACTTCATCGCTTGCGCCACGGCGCTGGGTTGGGACTCCATACTCCAGTAGTCGCGGATCGCGGTCGCGGATTACGTACGTCCACGAGCGAGAGACAGAATGGGTAAGAGGATGGTGGACGGAAGACTTTGTCAGGAGTCATGAGCAGGACCACCTAAAAAAGGACTCACTTAGGCAGGATAAAGATCAAGAATCAAGAATCAAGAAGGAAAAGAGGTTTAAGTCATTAATATGTGGTATCGTACTATTACATCCTCGTAAAGAAAAAAACCATATTTCTTAGCATAAGATCAATCATGATGGGCATCTCATGGCACGCTGTCAAAATCCGGGCCCTTGGGGCCAACGAGGTCGAAAAAGCCCATGCGGACATTGATGAGCCGTGCAATCAAGATGAGGCGCCCCGGTGGTGGCGAGAAGTTTCAGTAAGTATTAGTCGTCGTTGAATTCCTCACACTGAAAGTCGCACACTCTCACACTCCGCTTACATCAGGCGAATGCCTACCGTCACGATGCAATCAGGGTCTCCCTCCAAAAGGAGGCGGCGATGCGCCGCGACAGGAGGATAGTCCCGAAGAGGCCCGCGCGTTCGATTTTGAAAGGTGGGGTTATACCGGTCGATCGCAGGAGTTTACAGGATAGAGAGAGGGAGAGGGAGTGGGAAAGAGAGTTAGAAGAGAGAGTGAGAGAGAGACGTCTACTCTAGTCGATTACGAAACCTTGGAGCCCAGGCAGGTAGTCCATGTCCAATCACACAATTCTGGTCGTAGCACGTGCTCGTTTAGTACGGCAACACTATACATAATAAATCAACCCACAAATGCGTCTATCACGTCAATTCAAGATCTTCCATATCTGGCATTCCCGTGAACTGCTTAGTTTCACGGTGTCGTTTGGAGACGTTTGTGTGTGGGCTTTGTCTACGTAAACACTGGAACAACATCGCTATGGCAAACACAAGCAAACCTCCCACAAGCAAAGCAATGGATCCTGCATGGTCTGGAGTAGCCTTCGAAGGAATTTGATCCAGAGACCACATCTCCTCTGCGGATTCAAAGCACTCCATTGAACCACTATACTTTCTCAGAGTACTCAGCGTACGATCGCGCAAAGCATCTAAGGAAGAAAAAAAGGTGGCGGCAGTACCGGCCCTAACGTTAGTTTCGAAAGATCCAAACTCCACCGGAACCTCAACAAGAAACCCCGAAGTATTAAGATTCAATGAGCGGTCAGAAAAAAAAATTGGCGCCAGGAAGGATATCTCAATTTCATCGGAATCGTCGTAGGAAAAGTGAAGCCCACATCCTGGAGGTGTTGGCGTGTATGCTGGGTGGTACGGCGAGGGCAAGGTCCATGACATATCCAAGGCTGTTGCAACCGCATCTAAATCGCCATCATGACCAATAATGAATGTGGCATCATTTTGATGATCTACATTCAGCGCTTGCAGTATGCGCGCCATCAAAACACCTCCGCCGGCCGCCGCTACATCGTTTCCCACATTTTGAACGTTCCGTGACCAGTGCTCCCACGCCATCAGATTGTACATGTCGCCCGGGGTGACATTTTTCCAGTAATCAATTCCCGATGCACGGGAATACACGATAGACTGCGCCACGTACTTGACAAGATTCCACGCTAAAAGATGTGAGGATATTTTCATGCCTCTAATCATAAAAATCAATGTTATTCACCTACCTCCTTTGAAGTGTTTTCCATCAGGCGCCAAGGATATCGCATGATTCGATGTGAAAGATTGAAACAAATCGATTCTCCCTGTCTGCGTCTCCATCCACTTCATGATATTTGACAACGAATCAGGAGGCAGTATGGTCCGCAATCGCTGCTCAATCGAATGGGTCGTATCCTCTTTTGGTGGAGTCGTACACACTTCGTTTCGTTGGAAGAATTGCGATCGAAAACCATTTCGCTCAAACGGATGAAACAATGGTGGATCAATGTCAATATTGTCCAGGCCCTGCAGTCGATAGTACGGGGAGGTCATGTCGTTTCGAGTTTGCTTCTCAATCTCCTCCGCCATGCCAGAAATCATGGCCAATGCGGTTTGTATGTCGCGAGGACTATTGTCGGACACGAAAGCGACGCGTTTCGTTTCCTGATCGCCACCATCATCGACGAGGTATCTTTTGAGCAAAAACGCGCCAGTACCTTTGACGATGTCGAAACCAGTGTCGGTGCACCATTCAGGCTGCGGCGTCGAAATTAATGAGCGAACGTGAAGCAAATACCGTTTCTGCTTATGGCTTTCTCACCGGAGTGTTCCAAGAAGGCCATTCTGGGAGGTAATCGAATGGATTCGCGGAGTATGATGCGTCGGCGCCGCCATTATTTCCGTCACTTCCATCGTGAAAATCAATGGTCTCGCTAACACTGCGAAGACAGTGCCGGAAAAGGAAGACATGCCGTTTTCCAGTCATGATGCTACTCGGCCGGATACACACACTCTAAGAGAAAAGAGTGCGAGAATGCTGATTATGAGTTGAGGTACACTCTGCTTCAGCGGCAGGCCCATGGATGGGCCGGGCGGGATGGGCGGCGCGCGGCGCGGGTGTGTGAAGCTGTTGATGTACATAGAGGTATGACATTTTTTTACTCTAACTCACGTAAGGAAGATTCATGAATCCCCGCTGCGCCAGAGCGAAGACATCATAAAATCCAAAATATCTTTGTTCTTCTCAACCGAACTCATGCACTGATCGAAGTCGACATCTCTGTGATCATTACCATACCCCCAGCATGCTGTCTGTCACGCTTGTTCTGCTCTCTGTAAGCACAGGTGCCACCGTCGCGCTACAGTTCAGCAGTAATGTGGGAAGCAACGGTTTCAAGGATGACCCGCTCGTGTTCGTTGATCGCATGTACGTCCCATATGGGCCAAACTTGGTCTCGACGCCGGTACAAGCGGATCAGCCCTGGACCGGATACGCCTACGGAATGGGAGCAACCGAGCACTGGGCATACGATTACAAGGAAAAGTATATATACTCTCAGAGCGAGGCTGGGGGGTACATCACGATTATCGATTGGAGCGTTCTTCCCGGAGAAGTGACCCCCTATTCTATGGATATTTGTGGACAGGACTGCGATGTCCGAGACATTGTGGTTTGCCCTGAGCAAGGATTGCTGTTCATGACCCGGTCGGACCGGGATGATGTGTTGGTTTACAACACCGTCAAGCGCAACTCGCCGGCGACTCCGTCCTTCATCGAAGAGATCCAAGCTGGAAATTCACCAGACGCCATGAAGTGAGTATTGCGTGAACTTCGTCTTTTGGATGCCAATGTAGAAGACTCTTACTTCACCCACTTTCATTTTCTTAGGCTCTCCAATGACTGCAGAATTCTCGCGGTCGCAAACGCGAATGAAGGCACCGACCTGATTAATCTAGGATCTGTCACGCTGGTCACTAACTTTTGGCCCGAAGATTCTGCCGAGACCGTAGCTCAAACTGTTTCCTTGGCTCAGTTTGATGAAGCTTTTCTTCTGGGGCGTGATGTTCACTTGCCTCTCACCAAGAATGCTGCCATCTACTGGAACGATGAGGGAGCGGGAGTAGAAGACGGAACAACATACGGCTGGGAAGCATCTGGTGGCGTTATCGAGAAATTCAACCCAGCCATTGTCTTGAACCCAGAATTCCTTGCGTTCAACGAAGACGGATCAGAACTGTTCATCAACTTGCAGACGAACTCCGCATTGGTGCGCGTCGATACTGCCACAGCAATTGCATCGTCCATTGATGGCTACGGTCTCAAGAGCTTCGGATCCAGTAGCAACGGTGTGGATATTGTGAAGGATGGCGAATGCAGTCTTGTGAAGAATGATTGCCTCTATCTGGGTAAGGCTCCTGATGGCATTGCCACGGTGGAAATCGACGGCGTCGTCTATGTTCTAACTGCCGATGAAGGGAGCGACTTCGACATGGGTCCCTTTGAAGAGAAACGAAGTTCGGCTGATCTCTTTGGATCAAATGCAACATTCTCGCATTCCGGATTTACGTTTGATTCATCTTTCTTTGTTCCTGGAGACTCGACCGCTGGATGCACCGCCAATTTTCAAGCGGACTGCGAAGCAAATCTCGAGGCTGGATTGGTTGATTGGTGCTCGAACCTGGACGTAACTATCGGATCGTCCGCAGTTGACTATACGGTAGCAACTGCCCCCAAGATGAACAAGATTGTCGGATTTGGTGGACGAGGAATCGGAATCTACCAGCTCGCAAGCATTCCTCAAGATCGGATGGTGCAAGTGTTTGACTCTATGTCGCAGTTTGAACAAGAAACTTGCTCGAAGTTTGCGTGGGCACATAACTCTATCATGGATGAAGAATTTGCGCCCGCCTGTGATACGTCTAACATCGTAGAAGAGTCATGCCCAGCGTGGTTTCTTGGAGACGAAGATGTGAGATCTGATATCAGTGAAAAGTGAGTAAAGATTTCTATGTTGATGCATGCACACTAAACCTCATCCACCCTAACATTGCTCCCTTTGTATATACATCATTGAAGGAACGACCCCGAAGAAGATCCGTCCAATCCGGCATTGGCAACGCCTCCGTCCTCCGCCCTCCCTCTCCGAGTGTGAGGAATGTACCACCGGGTGGCGCCACTGTCCTGGACGTCAGTAGCCTGATGACGAAGTCGCCACGATGACGTGGCTGGCAACACAAGTGAACACAAGTAGATAACAATGAATTTATTTTGGTGGATAAAACAAGGAATCAATTGTAGGCTTTTACCATCGAATGTAAAATAGGTTTCAATAAGGGCACTTTCTCCAACCGCGACCTTCAGATCCAGCAAAAATTATGAATACAAAGCCCGCTGCCACGATCCCAAACATTACTCATACTGAGTTACTTCGTCTGACTTGGCCTAGCTTTTTTCGCAGTCTTTTTCTTACGTGCACCACCGACACTCGAGCCACTCCCTCCAACGCCAGCACAGCTATTCACATAATCTACAATCTCCTTAAATATCACCGCGCTAATGTTGTCGACATTGATTTCAACCTCATCCTCGGCAGAATTTTTGATGAGTGCCTTGGGACACTTAGCTTCGAGATCCGTAATGACCTTCCCCAGTTCTTCTTTGGATATTTTGTAGAGACTCTTCGCAAATGCACGTTTATCCTCGATGGTCGGCTCGTCAATATGCCCCCCCTCCCCGGAGTATCCCCCCACATCATTCTGGGAACAGAGTTTCTCAAATTTCTCCTCAAACTTTTTGGCCATCGTCTTCATAAAATATAATCATGGAGTTACGCTCTGACTTTTGAGATACACGCCCAACCGCTGTCTCAAAAAGAAGGGAACGCGATGAGAGTAAAAGAGTTCTCACCTGTGCCAGGTTGTAAAAATCACTCCCGTCGGCATTGTAGGCCATGCAATTCTTCCAAATGAGGCGGATGTCGTCAGCGGCATCGTGTATAGTTTTATACGTACCATCGTTGAGCATCTTCTTGACAAGGCCAAGATCCATGGGCTTTTTGATTACTTGGGGGTAATCAAAAAGGCCCAAGGCTTGCCAGTCGACCGGCTCTCGAAACGGCTCTGAAAAATAATTAGGAGGGAAGGGAAGATACGAGGAGATTAAAGAAGATGAAAAATCATTCCAAGAGCTATCCCCATCAAGCCCACCATTTGATGTTATATCACCGAAACATTCAAAACGCGGCAGCAACTGAGCCATTTTGCAGCCACGAAAAATCAACCTCACCTGCGTCTGCCTTGGCATAAAACTGACTAACTAGCTTTGCCATCGCTTGCCACTCCGAAGATTGGTTCAACATTTTTTTTAAGCTGTGGGCGGCGAGGAGACTTCCCGGTGGGTTCACAGCAGGGAGAGGAGAGCTAAACGAGGCCGAGGAGAGGAGAGACTACTACCATAAAAAAATAAATAGATATCTCTTTATCGGCCCATGCGTTAGCCAAAATAATTTTGGCCAAAAATAAAAGTTCATCTCTTTATCGGTGAATTTGCGATTTTCCGAGTATTGACACATTTAGTACCGTACCTGAAGATTCAACGTATTTTAGTTAACGAACTCACCAGTATGACACCAAAAAGTAAGAACACATGCAGAAAGCTGAGAGTCTCAGCTTTCAAACGGTATTAGGGTTGGAGGGTCGCGGACAGAGTCTTATGAACAAAATATCCATTGGCGCGCAGTCGTTGAGATTGTGATTTCTACGGAGTTTGAATGTGATTTGAAAACTCGACACCTTTTTTGAAATAACGAATCATGAGGTAATTCCTGCGTTATTTTCTATGGAATGGAAAACTATATCTTGACGTGACGAGCTGTGATTTGTTCAAGTTTCTATCGTGACGTCATGTGATTTGTTGGGCCATTATCAAAAATTTTCATGCTTTCGTGAAATGGAGCGTACATTGAGGCTTACACAATGTGGGAACTCTTTGACGATTTTTGTAGTAAACGGATATTTTGGAGACATAAATACTTGGAATATCGAAAACTCGTCTCCTCGATAAAGAGATAAAACGGTGTGCCCGACAAAATAATGGTCAGGTTGCTTCTAGATTTTACCTACAATATTTCCCCTTCAAAATAACACATGAATTTGTGATGTGACCAGTCACAGTAGGCCTAGCTAGCCTGCGAGAGGTTTTGTATCAAGCATACTGGATTTTTGGCCACCCCCTATTAATTAATAGTTTGACTATTAATGTACACCGAGCAGAACACCATGCTTTTTTGTTGCCGACTAAGAAGATAAGGGTAGTGTCGGACGTTCCATGGTGTTGGTAAGCTGTACTTCAATGGCCGTTGTTTGATCCCCGACAGGAGCGGCAATTTTATTGATCACGCACCATCGATTGGGCCTATCGATGATGTGTCATCTGTCAAAAAAATCATCGGTAAAAGCTAGGTAAAGCTAGCTAAACCGTCCCAATTGACCATGGCGGCCGCCATCATCCTACAGCCAAAAAACGTGTATGAGACATGGGGGTATTCAATTTTATAATAGTCAAAGTTAGGACCGAATTCTCAGTAAATACTTAATAGTACTTTACTTTGGTAGAATAACATAACCTGGGTTTGGGCAGAACGTAGGACTTCCTACAGGTGTTTGGCCAAAATATTTTATCTATTCCCCATTTATGTGATTTTCGTACGTGATTTTAAGCTAACTGGCCTCGCGATNCAGTGAAAAGTGAGTAAAGATTTCTATGTTGATGCATGCACACTAAACCTCATCCACCTTAACATTGCTCCCTTTGTATATACATCATTGAAGGAACGACCCCGAAGAAGATGGGTGTGCTAGCACCGGTGGAGCCTGCCCGATGAGTGAGACGGTGGACGAAAAGGCCGAGGAGGATGGTCTTGGAGTGGAAAGCATCTTGGTTGGCATTGCATGTGACCATCTTGTGGCTGTTGCATGCGGAGAGAACAACGCCGTATGTCTCCTCTACGATATCACTGACATCTTGAATCCCTCTCTCCTCAAGACCTTTCACTTGAGCGAGGCATCCAAGACCAAGAATCCCGCGCAGTCATACCTCAAGGACCTCGGTGACCTTGATTCTGAGACAATCCTCTGGATTCCACCCAGCCGTAGTCCCACTGGCAAGTCCGGCTTCCTTTTCGGTGGGGCAATTAGTGGAAGTGAGTGATAACTCATTCGTTGTAGTGCGTGCGTGATATGTCGTGCGAATTGAAAGCTCACGTCCCCGGTCAATGTCGACTGATTTATGTCAGCTCTTTCTTTTTACGAGTTCCAATGCCTTGAGCCAGAAGACAAATGCTTTCCGGATGGATGTGACGGTGTAGAATCAGGTGTAGAATCAAGTGCTTCCAATGATAGTCCTCCGAAGGTTCTTTCTGTTGAGGCAATTGTAGGTCTCGCTGTCGCTGGAGTCGCAGTTCTTGCTTTGGCTTCATTCCTGCTGCATCGTTCGCTCAAGCGCGATGGATCGAATGGTAAGGCGGTCTCCGGCCCAGAAACTGAGAGAGAGGGCGAAGTTGCGTAGTATTCGCGGTGTCAAAAGTTGTATTCGTTGTTCCTGCAAAAGTAGACCCTCCATTGCTTTATTCGGCTAAAAAGTGAGCCCGAGTGTTGCGGCTCCGATCTCAAACTTTGATTTGGAAGAGAGTTTTGATGATGTCTAGAATTTCATATTGTGCATGTACAATTGCGCTCATTAAGATGTAAGCAGTCTTCGCACATACACTTTGAAGCTCTCCCCGTTCAACCGAACACTTTTCCCAGCCATGCATCGCACTTACCACCGCCCACTGCCGAGATCCTGAGTGGAATAGAGAAGTTCAGAACGGTGGAGTATAATGTACGATGTATTATACCAGCCCAAACAATTTCTAAGCTCCTCGTGGTCCTTGACATCACGAATCGGCCCTATCAGCCCCAATCGACGCGCCACGAGCTTCGCCGTCGCCTTCGCGCCGATGGCNGACATCACGAATCGGCCCTATCAGCCCCAATCGACGCGCCACGAGCTTCGCCGTCGCCTTCGCGCCGATGGCGCTTATCTCGATGGCGGCCACGGCGCTTTCGATCGCGTTGACGTAGTAAAGCGCCGGCCCGCCCCCGTTCCCGCTGCCAACGTCGGCGTCGATGCCCCCGCGGCCCCCCCTTCCCCAGTGCCTGTCGCCGTCGTACAGGAGGAACGGCAGCGACTCGGAATTACGACCGCCCCCGAAGCTCGGTGTGGCGCCGCCGTGCTTGCCACCCCAGACCTGGACGTACTCCACGACGTGATCGGGGCCGAAAAGCTCGATCATCGTATCGGACTCCAACGTCTGCGACGAGAACGTCTTGATCAGTCCCCGATCCCGATCGAGAATCGTAAGCGTGGTGATCCCACCCAATCCGAGCGCCTTCCCCCTCTCGGAGACCAATATCGACCGCGGGATGGACATCCCGCCGCCGCCATAGTCGTCGTCGCGCGGGAGGCCGAAGTGCGACGAGTTAAACGTCGCGTTGCTCACGACGGTCGTCACCACGGACGTGTACGGGATGGTCGCGCTCGGGGGCATGGACTTTGCGAAGGAGTGACGACCGTGCTCGTCGTTGCCGTTGCCGTCGCCCCCCGCGCCATCGCCGTCGCCGTCGCCGACGTAGTCAGGGTTTTCCCTGATCCCCCCCAGGGGCATGTCGTGAAGCACAGCGCCGTCTTGCCCCATGGGACTCTCGACGAGGAATCGCACTTGGCACATCTGCATCGGCGCGGCGAGGATGACGACGTCGTACTCGCCCAGGGATCTCTTTTTCTTCGAGCCCGCGGCGGTGGCGGCGGCGGCATCGTCGCCATCATCGTCATCGTCCTCGAAGAGTTCCATAGAATGCTCGCTCGCCACCACCGTCGTGACGATGCTCCGACGGCGTCGCACGCGACGCCGGGGCGTCGGTCCCCCGCACGTCGAGTTGCCGTACGTCCACCGCGCCTGCCGCAGCGCCGACTCCATGAGGCGATGATTGCCCCCCCTCACACTGAATANTGCCGTACGTCCACCGCGCCTGCCGCAGCGCCGACTCCATGAGGCGATGATTGCCCCCCCTCACACTGAATACATTCTCGCCGGCGGGTACGTACGACACGAGTCCGACGAATCCGTTCATCTGATTCAGATCCTGATTGTAAGTGTTGAGGGTTATCCCCGTTAGCAATTCCGATCGGAGGCATCCCATCCCCGGCATGTACCGCCTCCAATCCCAATGCCACCACCGCCCCGCGGCATCGGCATCGTCGACGACGCCGCCGCCGCCGTGGCCTCCGCCTTCGCCGCCCGACGACGACGACAACTCCAATGACTTGTCGCGGTGTAGCCCGATACCGTCCAGGAGGTCGTGGTAAGAAACACGAGCCAACCCGCCCAATCCCACCGCGTCCCACACGTCCATGGGATTGTCGAAGTACGTGACGTCGTGATTTGTGTCGTCCAACGCCGCGTATATCGCATCGAACGACCTCACGGCACCCCCCACGGCTATGCGCATCCGGAACAGGTCGAAGGAGTACCTATACAGCAGGTACATCGATCGGAGGATCGATCCGAGTATGGGCGGATGGTAATAATTCGAGAAGGGAGAGAGATCGAGCAGCCACTCCCCCCTTCCGTGGTATATCCCGAAGAACCCCCCCCCCGGTCCGTCCCTCCGTTTTGTCTCCCCCCCGTCCTTCTCCTCGTCGTCGTCGTCGCCGCCGTCGCCGTCGTCCCCCGCGCGGCTCGTTCTTCCCGTCGTCGGGGACGTCGTCCTCCCGAGGAACGTCAGATCGCCGTCCATCATGCCGACGACGAGCCTGTTGCCGTCGTACACCACCGACGCACCGAGCTCCACGACCCTACCGTCGTCGTCCCCGAGCGTCGCGGACGCCACGCGGCTTCCCTGTCGGTCCGGAGGGCGCGGATCGGAGGAGGAGGAGAGGCGGGCGGTGCCACCGCTCCTGCTCATGCCGCCGCTGAAGCCGCCGCCGCCGCTGCTGCCGCCGGGGGGAGGAGGAGGATTATCGTCATGGTCGAGAAAGTCCGCCGGCGGGGGGGAGACGTCGTACACGACGATCTCGTCGAAGAGGCAATCCCTAGTCGTCGTGCCGTCGACCACCTCCTCCTCCTCCTCCTCCTCAATCCCGTCGTCGCCGTCGTCGTCGTCGTCGTCGTCGTCCTTCTTCTTCGTAGTAGTGCGACCCCGACGGTGATCCGCATCGTATTCCGAGAGGTACCTCGCCGCGAAGGTGCCCGAGATGCCACCCCCGATGATCGCGACCCTCCTCCTCCTCCTCTTGCGCTGCTGCTGCTGCTGCTGCTGCTGCTGATGATGCTGCTGCTGCTGGGCATCGACGACGACGAATACGAGTACGAATGCGGATGACGACGGGTGGAGCCAGCGGCGGCACCACCATCGCGATGAAGACGGTGCAAGGAGGAGGCCGAGGAGCAGCGGCGGGGCGATGAGGAGGAGGGGGGGGGCGAATAATGGACGCCGACGACACCGCCGACGACGACGAGGGGGCATCTTGAAGGATACGAGTTTAGTCTGCCTTTTGGGTCCGCCGAAATGTTACATTAGAGTGTACCATAGTATCGTAGATACCTACCTCGTCAAGGGTCCCGCCCATTGATGCCCCATTATCTTGGTGAGTTGATGGC
>JALLOS010000448.1:0-12388 GCA_036939435.1 Stephanodiscus minutulus
GTACAGATCTTACTTAACTTAACAAATCAGGCCTTAGCGCCATGAATTCCTCCAGTGTTCTCACCGCGTCTGATTTGCGGCTACTGGCGACCCTTTGTTTCCCCAAGCCTCATCCCTAGCTTCGTCCTTCGTGTGGCATCACTCAAAATAGGATTCAGGATGGCCGTTTTCCGAGCGAGGATAGTCTTTCGAGGAACGACTTCATACTTCGAGGGCATAACCAACGTGTGACCTTGCCGAGCAATGTTTTCGCATTCGGAGCTTTCATCCTCCGACTCCGAAGAAGATTCTATGGTTTCAGACATAATATATCTCGCCCCGCCACCTTTTGGGTAGTTGATTTGGTGCGCTTGTTGAGGTATTTTATCTTCGCAAATGGTTGAAGCTCTAAATTAGGAAACAATCAACTCTCTCCATCAAAACTTTAACAGTTGTCTTCCTAAAGGGTTAATAAAAACCAGCTCTTTTTGTTAAAAAAATAGGCATACCGAACAAAAAAAAACGCTCCGCGAGAGTAATAAAGCACTAAAAGTTGTAATTTGTAGTGGAATTTCCATTTGATGTATCGTCAAACTTTGGAGATGGAGGAGGCAGGCTTGACTTTCTCCGAATACTGAATCTCGAGGTTTTGGAACTTTTTGATCTCTCCATTGAACCTTTTGACCTCTCCATCGGTATGGGTATGCTTAACTCTGATCGTGGAGGTGTGCACATTTCTGCCCGGGGAAGTGCCGGGGGTTGGCCTGCGGTGGAATTAAATATAGCTGCATCGGAAAGTAGATCATTGGCATTGGATTGGTGGGCGTCAGTATACGTGGAATGCCGTAGTGCCGACTTTGGCCCAGAAAATGACACTGGTGAACCGGACGGTGAATCTCTTCCCAATGATGATCTGATTACTGGAGAATGTAAAATGGATTGCCTTGGTGATTGAGATTGAGCTGTACGCCTATGCGTCCCCTCCGATGCAGCAGCCTCCTCGAGCTCAATCACTCGTTGGCTTAGAACGGCCACTTGCTCTTGCAGTGCCACATTCCTCCATTTGTCGTTATTCTTGGCAGTCTTGGAAATTGGACTTTCTTCCGTCTTGGCATTACTGGCCTTAACCGAATCTAATTTTTCTTTAATCTTTTTGTTTTCGTCCTTAAGCGAGGAATGCTGTGGATACGGAGGATGAAAATGGTAAGAAAGAAACACGAAAGAATCCCTTCCAGGTGACTAGTCATGCATCAAGTGTCATCTTACCAGCCACTTCAGGTGTTCGATCTTCTCCTGAAGCTCACGTTCGCGCTGCTTATCATCATGCCTGTCGTAGCGAACATTCCCGGATTCAATCGCATCAATCCTATCCTTCAACTTTTGCACCTCGGCCTTGTGCTGTAGCTTCTTGTCGTCCAGTTTCATAGTAAGCGCCAAAACTTCACGTTCTAGTCTGGTAGTTTTGGAAGTGTATTCCATCAGTTCCTGGTTCAGTTCTTCAATTTCTGCGCGTCGCTGGACTGAAACTTTTTCCATGCCATTCTGAAGCTGGTCCATTTCATTGGACATGGTACCAACGACCTGCTCTTGGGCGGCCAATGTTTGTTCCAGCGCGACGATCTTGGAATTTTTCTCCCTCATTCGAATAGTAAATTCTTCCTGAAGATGATGGTATTCAGCCTCAAGCTTCTTCAGCAGACTGAGTTGCTCTAATTCACGGGCCTCGGATTGTTTGCGTGTTTCCGCCAGTTGCAAATGAAGACGATCCATTTCCTTATCCTTGCTGGAAATGATATTTGACCTGTCCTTTTCAAGTTCCTCTCTCACTTGCTCTGATTGAGCTAGCTTACTTTTGAGCTCTGACAGCAGTCTAGATTCTGATACACCCCTGAGAGACTCAATCTCTTCTGACAGAGTTTTTATCTTAACGAGCAGTGTGTCTCTTTCCTCGGTCAGCTGCTTCTTTGACTGACATGTATTGTCGTCGAGAAAAATATCATCATACGAATCATCGGAAACCTTCTCCCTCAGTTCAAGCAATTCTTTTTCTAGCAAGGCTATTCTTCCATCCCGGTTACGCAATTCTTCCACGGCATGGCTGTGCAACTGACGGAGGGAATCAATCTGCTTGGACATTTTATCTTCGGTTGCATCTTTTTCAGCAATGGCAGACTTCAGTTCGAGCTTCAACCGATCAAATTCAAAGCCACTTTGTTCGGCCCTCTTCAACTCAACATCTCGTAATTCAACCTCGAGCTTGTTGATACGATTAGTATATTTCCACTTCTCTTCCCGCAACTCATCAATTTGAGACTGAAGGTGCTTTATATTCCGAACATCCGCCGACGAAGATGCGATTTCGCGTTTCACAGCGGCGATCTCATTCGTCTTCTCTCTTAGCCTGTCATTCAAGGTCTCAAATTCTCTGTCTTGATCAATGATCTATAAAGTAACAATTCACATGAAAATTTTTGGCGATTGAGAGATGGGAGATGAAACATATCTGAAGATCTAACATGTATTAAAGTCACCCACCTGAGTTGCGAAAATTTCGCTTTCGTGCTGCAATCTTCGATTCTCCTCAATGGAGTCGTTCAGCTTCCTCTTGAAGTTATCAATGTCGTTTCGAAGGTTTGAGATTACCCCTTCGTTTGCTTGGACAGACTGCAGGAGATTGGCTATGGCAGCATCTCGCTCCTTGAGCTTGTCAATATTTTCCGTCCTGAGCATCTTCTGGCCCTGTTCTGCGATGACAAGCCTTCCAGCTAAATCCTGCACGTCGGGCATCGTATTCGCTACCTTCAGTTGGGCCATGGCATTGTCGAGTTGTCCAGTCGCAGATAATAGCTTTCTCTTCGTCTGTTTTAGTTCGATCGATAGATCGTGTGTCCGTTCCTTGAGCAATTCAACCTCCCTCCTTCGACTGGCCTCGAGCTCCTTCAACTGCTGAGCGGCGTCGGCCCCCGGTGACGACCTCCTATCAAGAAGTGTCTGTAACTGGCATATTTCCGACTTCAGCTCTGCAATATTTGCCTCCTGGTTACTCGAAGATAGTACTAGCGTTGCAATCTGGGAAACGATAATGCACAAACATCAGTGAAATGACATGCACGCCAGTTTTTCAATCACTTTGGTCCGTTCTACTCACCGTGGCATCCCTTGCCTCTATCTTTGCCCGCATTTCCTTCTCAATCATCGTCTTGTCCTTCTTCAAGGTCGACACCTGAACCTTCAGTTGGGATATGGTGTCCGGCTCATGCCACTCGGGGTCGATGGCCATGCCGTAGTTCCGCTTCGACGGACCACATTCCACGGTAAGCTGCAACGATTCCAAATCGCGTTGTAAATCCTCGGAATATCTCTCCTTTGAGAGTAGTTCGATCCTTAGGTCGGAAATGACCATGTCCTTCTCGCGAGCGGTCCGGCCTAGCCTGGCCTCCGCCTTGCGGACGCGCTCCTCGCAGGCCGACAATTTCCTATTCAAAGACTCAATCATGTCGGCATTACCGTTGTCGCGCTCTGCGCCACCGGGTGAGTTTCGCTCCCTATCCAACGCGATCAAAGCCTCTTGTGCATTGAACAATTCCCCCTGGTTCGCCTCCTCCTTGTCCAACATTTCCTGCTCCTTCTTCTCGATAGTCGCGCGCAACAACTCGATCTCATTTTTAAGTTCTACGTTTTCCAACTGCAGCTCCTTCATCTTACACCTGGTCTCTTCCAGCTCGAAATCTTCCTCAGCGTCGAGCTGGTCCATCACCTCTCGCGTCTTCGCGAGCTCCGCGGATAAATTGGCATTCGACGCCTCAAGCCCCTTAAGCGACGCCCTCACGGCGTTCGCATTCTCGGTCTCGGCCGTAAACCGCGCGCGGACCTCGCCAAGCTCCCTTTCCAGCCCGGCGACGTCCCCGTCCTTGGCCGCGGCCAGGAGCGACAGCTGGCGGGCGTGATCGCTCTCGAGACGGGCTCGTTCGGCCGTCACCCTCCTGATCTCCTCTCGCAGGCGGCCGAAGCTGCTCGACTCCCCCCGTCCTTCCTCGGGGGGCTGCGTCGACGGCGATTGCGGGGATGCCGACTCGCCCTCGGCGGTGGCGCGTGCCTCCAGCAGGCTCGACGCATCCTGGATCTCCTTCTCCAACGACGTTATGCGACCCCCCTTGAAGGCCACCTCGGCGTGGAGTTCGTCGATTTCCTCCGCTGCCTCGGTCAGCGAGGACATCAATTCCTCCACCTTCTCGTTCGCGAGTTGCAACTCCATTTCCAGATCGACAACCCTCGTAAGACCCGCATCATGCCTCTCCGACATATCCTTCCTCTTCGACCCTTCCGCCAGCAACGATGACTTGAGCTGCTCGATTTCCTCCCCCCTCCGTTCGGCCAATTTGCACTGCTCGTGATACTCCTCCTTCTGTTTGTCCCACTTCGCTGTCATGTCCTTCAACGCCTGATTCTGCTTGTCCACCAGATCCTTCAGTTCATCCGTCTCCCTCGTCAGGTCGGCTATTAGTGTCTCCCTCCTCTTCGCCTCCCCCCCGTCGTCCGCCGGGCCCCCCCTCCCCCTCTCCCCCCGCATTTCGTCCAGATCCCTCTCCAATTCTGTCATGTCCTTCTCCCCCCTTTCCACGCGGCCCTGCAGGCTCTGTATGGCGTCGTCCCGCGCCCGTAGCATGTTACGAAGATTGGCCACCTCCCTCGCGTTGAGCTGCGCGCTCGTTGCCGCGTTCGATCGCTCCTCGGACACCTGAGCGGCGAGCTTGGTGTTCACGCACTCGAGCTCGGACAGGCGCTGCCGCAGGTCCCCCGCCTCAAAGGACCCGCCGTCAAGCCGCACCCGCCCTATGTATTCCTCGTCGTCCACCCGCGCCCGTTCGAGCTTCTCTCTCAATTCTTCGTTCTCGCGTTCCAACGCGGACGACCTCGCCGACGCGTCGGCGCGGGATTTCTCGAGCAGGTCGAGCGCGCGCCTCGCGTCGGATGTCTCGCGCCGGGCCTCGGCGAGCTCGGCGCGGTATTTATCGTCCTGGTCTGCCTTGTCGCAGGTCGTTTCTTCCACCTCGAATTGCTGTTATGACGACGGCAAACATCGCGATATTATGGAGGTGAAGAAAATTTGGGCGAGAGTGAGAGAACAAAACGAATTAGATGGACGCAATACCCGACGACCCCCCCCCCCCCCCCCCCCCCCCCCCCCCCCCCCCCCCTCCGAAGCACGCGCTCTCACACGCTGCAATGTCTCTCACTCACCAACTGGTAAAGCTGATTCTTCAGGTTCTCGATCTGTCTGGCGCTATCCGCCCTCTCTTCCTTGAGCGTGGTCACCTGCGCGTCCCTCTCCCGTATCCGTCGCTCGACCGCGGCGACGCGATTCTCGCACTGGCGGAGCTGCGCGTCCTTGGCAGTCGCCTCCTCCCTCAGCCTCAACTCCCTCTCGGCCATCTGCGACGTGACCTCGTGGAGCTTTGCGGCGTCGACGAGGGCGGATTCAGAGCCGGGGCTAACAGTCGAGGACGAACCATCCGATTGGGTCTCGGGGGTCTTGTCCCCCTCGGGCACGCCGTCACCGTTAAACCATCCCATTGTTGATGCGTTCGCGAATAGATGTGGCGTCGAACAAGAGATGAGAGATGAGAGGATGAGAATGGTCCGTCCTGTTTGGACGCTGATTTAGGAATGGATTGGACGCGACCTCTCTGTAAAATGCTTACGACCTTGCTGAAGCTCTCTCTGTCTTTCCCCTCTTCGTATTATTTGGTTTGCAAGGGAAAGACGATATCGTACCCCCGTTGTGTGGATGCCAAGAGAAGGTCTTGTTGTGAAATTTTGGTGAATTCGCAAAATTTTGATATGCACGGTACTGGTTCCATGGTAGACTTCGCCATACAAGATTAACGATGGCCCTTCTGAGTTCATTGATGACTCTATGTAGCTAGGTAACACAATAGGTGAAATTAAAGTTATGGGAATCAGATAGTGTATTTAATAATAAATTTTAGTCTGCCACTAACTTTATGCCTACGCTACGCATCGGCAAAGTGTGGCAGGTAATTCGAAATTTCGGGGAATTGTTTTTTGCAATTTAGATATCCCTGAAACAGTTATTTCAAATTTCGTCAGCAGCACGCGGCTAATTATTGAGACCCCATATCTTTCCCCATATGGTCACCCCAACAATGCTCCCTTGGGACAAAAAAATGTTGGGACGAAAAAAGCGTCTAGCACGAAAAAAGCGTCTAGGACGAAAACAAGTCTTGGTCAACAATGTATTAATTCCTTTCTAGCACACAAGTTATCTCACGATCGCTGGTTATGTTTTTTTTTGGGGGGGGGCGCTTACGGGTCCCTACCCGATGCTGCAATTTGGTGGTGCCTGCGGACTGGGGTTGAGGGTTTTGTTAACTAGATAAATCCCTAAAATAAGTCACCCGGGTCCAACCACGCAACCAATGGATTTCCGCCCCCACATGGGCATCGACTAAAAGAGCAGCGTTACGACAGCAGTGCTGACAGCAGGGGAAGCTGCCGCAGCATTAGGCCGTTCGTCTCATCGGAAGGCAAATCAAACCCGGCCTCAAAGGAGACCACGCAAAACGCGCAGTGGTGGCCAAGGATTGAGGGGCACCTGTCAGCCGGTGAACGAAAGGAAGGGGGGGCACAGCCTTAATTAACAAGAATACCCCTACGGTCGCAGTTGCAGGTATGCAACCTTAATTACTAGCTTCGTGCTAGGTTGATAAATTTTCCAATTTTTGCCCTCTCACAACGTTTGATAGCTAGAAATGACCGCAAGCTCATCAGCTCCTATCGTGGCGTCTCACATTTTTACGCAGCTCATTGCATCGATGAGCTGAGTAGATGAAATTCTAACAAACAACTAGCGATCAAAATGTACCGTAGTTGCTAGGTAAAAGTTGTGTTTTGTAAGTGTTTAGTGTTGTTGCAACAAATTCTTCAACCATGGCGGCCGCTGGGGCGATAAGATGCGAGCACTTGCCCGATGGTGGCATCCAGTGGCTTCTATTGAAGCCCGGGATGTGCTCCATTGGGCGATGTGCCCCGCGTCGTACCGCAGCATCCGCATGGCAATCAAAATCGCCAGTGATTTGCCTGCCCTGCATTTTTTTTTTTGCCGATATGTTGTTGCCCACTACCATAGCTAAATAACATGGTAATAGTTGATTTAAACTTAAACTGAGTTATATTTTGTTCTCATAGTTGTTATGAACCTCTTCGTATTGTTTGGGCGCCCGCCGTCGATGATGGATGCCGTTTTGGCCACCATTTTTGACAGCGGGTGAGCGATTCGTCGAAAACACTAGTAGTAGTACAATTAAATTAATCACTAGGTTATTTCAAAGATTTATATTAATCCAATCCAAAGCGCTCTCACCCGGCCCCTTCGGAAGAGGTTACTTGTGTCCAATTGGGAGTATCAATAGATACCACGCCGTAGGAGGGGCAAACGGCACCACCATGGTGCATTGTGGTGATGTTTGTGGGATTGTTGTGGTGGGGTTGAAGGGCTTTTCCATACTATTCCTACCATCGGAATCCTACAGGGCGGGAGTTTTTCGTTCCCGCCCGAACCCAAATAAGGGTATTCCTGTTAAGGGGTGGTACAAATCTGCAACCGATTGCGCCACAATAGCGAGCAAGATGTCGTCACCCAGACTGCCAAATACGCTGCCATATACAGAAAAGTGGTCTCGAAAAGAGACCCCCTTCCCATTCACGTTGACAAAGCCGGCATTCTGGATTCCGGACAACATCCCCAGTGACGGAGAGCCCCGGGCTGTCGGGTGCGCTGTGGACATGATGGGACTGCAAGCAGAGCACATATCAATGTGTGGTTCTCGAATGTGGTGGTGTGAAGAGGAGGCGCAGAGTGATGTAAGGCTGGGACACCAATGATGGGTCTTTGTAAAGTTGATGCAGGCCATGTGGGAGCATGGGAGCGTACTCCAGCAGATGAGATGGGAAATCATTGCCTTTTTACCAAAAAGTGGTGGTGATTATCACGGAATCAGTCTTTTGGAACCATTTTGGTAGGTTGTAGAGAAAATCATGGTAGCTCGATTAGCATCGTTCAAGTTTGATGATGGGCTCCATGATGGACTTGTTCCTGGGCAAGGAATAGGGACGGCCATGATAGAGGTGAAGCTTGCTCAGTGTTTGGCCTGGGGTGATCAATGTCCACTCTATCAAATCTATGTGGATTTGAAGAAGACATATGATGTGCTTGATATGGAATGAATGCTCATTATTTTGGCGGCCTATGGAGTCGGGCCAAGGATGGTGCATCTCCCTTCTCCAGAAGCATTATTTCTGGGACACGGCAAAATTGGAGTTCTGGGCCTGGGGAAATTACAGGGCACCTTCAATGCCAAGAGGGGCATTACTCCAGGGGGGCCACTTTCCTTGCTCATGTTTAATGTATGCATTGATGCCTTAGTCAGGGAGATGGAAAATTTTTGTGCTAATACGATCTGTCTAGCCCAAAGTCTTGGTCAAAACAAATCTAAAGCTAGATACTCTACCTAGATAAATGATGCACCTTTTTTGCGCACTCAGAATGCAACCAAAACTCAACCATTCCCAAATGTTTAGTAATGTGCAAAGTCCTCACACCACAAGGACTTTGCACATGTCTTAACATTTGGTTGGTTTGGTGATGCATTTTCTGTATCTATTGTGCACAAATTGGCCAAATGGGCCGATCCGATATGAACTTTCTACAAAGTAGGTATCATTGGTAGCTAAAAGGCTGCCACAACCACAAGCTAACAACAAAACAACCAGCAACAACCAAAATGAGCCGCCACCACCCTACCCTCAGCGGCTTTCCCCTATTTCATCATGGGTCTAGGTCAGCGGCGCCCACAAAAAATGTCTCCGCAGCCTCCTATGGTCCCATGCTAAGCGCTCACTGTCTTGTTTGGTAGCGCCACTGTTGGTTAGCTTGTTGGGGGGGGTGCAAATCAACATACGTTGAAAAACAGAGAGGAAATGGTGCCTTGGCCTTCAGTAGCTGAAACTTAAATGGAAGACACAACAACCATCAACCATCAGAAAGACACGGTGTTTGCAGTAGGAATAGGATGAGAGAGGAGGCGCAACTAGGGTGGGGGCATAGGGGGGCGTTGTATTTGTATCATCGTTTGGGGCAGCAACTCAAAAGACGAAAAATCATTCAAATTAATACATTGTGGCTTTAGATGGTCACCGATCAACTACAACACAAAATAACCAACCATAAGTAGGCGGTCCTAGCAAATAAGGAATAGGAGATGAGGTGTGATTGGTGGGGTAGCACAAGGGGTTTACGAATCAATTGTTTTGGATGCAAAACTAACTGAAGCATAAAATAAACTAAAAAAATTGTTCAGTTAACCAATTATTTTTTTCTTGGCCGGATTGTTTGATCAACTAAATCCCTTCCACACCGCGTTTGAGCAACCCCTTCTGCAGAGGTACCAGGGGGTGGGTAGGGCTGCTTCACTAAGGTCCTGCCGCTGTTGTAGTTAACAGCACCACCATGGTGGTGGTGTTTTTTGGATGGTTGACTGCTCTTGTCAACCGTCAATCCATACTATTCCTATGTGAACAAATCTATGATAAAGTAGATAACAAGATTTTTAGTCAGTACTCAACAAAATTAATACTCCTCTGTCCGGAATTGATCACAATAGTTACGGTTTTTTTGTTGGATTAAGGGCTATGCTAATTTTTAGCCGACAACCCCAGTACATAAAAAACGCGCCATAACAAGACGTGTCCAATGGTAGCGGCCTCATATTGTGAAACACTGAGAATTTTGCGTAATATGAACTTTAACGTACCTCTCTACGATACTGTACTCCGAAAACTATTGTATTTCACTTAGGAATTAATACAACTCTAAGTAGAAAACTATTGACATCGAAACCGGACACAAAAATAGAGCAAACTATTGTGATCAATTCCGGACAGAGGAGTAAAAACAAAGTGTCCCACTTATTGTAAAGTAGAAAATTTAGTTAGATTGTGACTTGGAGATTCACCATGAGGAACGTTATCAACCGGGAGTGGCTTTGTCAGATGCTTGACAAAGCCGCTGCGCGAGATAGAATTGGCGACCAAGTAGTGCAACAACTGGTGGCATTTTACCTTTACAACAGGTTTCTTGCCTCTTGAGACCCAGGTTGGCTGCAGGAGTTGTTCAAAATCTTGATTGGATTGTTCCAAGGCAAAAAATCATGGTATTGGTCTGTATCTTGGGACATATACTAGAGGCCTACACAGAGAAGCACTACACCAAATACAAATCTCCGAATGGAGCAGCCGCCATCAACAAGCATTGTCAGGTAGACTGTGATATTTGCGGTGACAGCACAACATTTTTTGATTCATGTGGACAATTGTCCACTTGTGATCTAATGTGCTATTGAATCAATCATCGTGGGCACATACATCTGCCCAGTACCGCACTGCATCAGGGAGTGATCAAGCATAAAGTGTAATCTAAGACAACATTTTCCTGATCCTCATTCAAGGGACCTCATAATAGACAAACCGAGGAGTGAGGGGTCAGCCCCCCTTTCAAGATGCAAGAGATGTGATCAAAGACGTCAAATTTCTCTCCGTCTCAGCCAACAAATCTTTGTTTCTCCTCTTCCTCCTCCTCCTCCTCCTCCTCCTCCTCCTCCTCCTCCTCCTCCTGCCCCCTCCCCCACGACCGACGACGACGGGGCTGCGAGGTCTGCCGTCGCACAGGACGATGGTGGGGCCGCCATCCTATTGCCGCGGATGTGCACAGATATCTGCCGACCCCTCGACGCGCCGTACGATCCCGGGGCGGTCCTTCTCCTCGCTGCTCCGCCCCCCCCGGACCTGCCCCTCCCGGCGCCGCCGCCCCGTCCCGCCCCCACCCCTCCCGGCGCCGCCGATGTCGTCGACGACGACCCCCCCCCGGAGCCCGCGGGGGAGGGCGCGACGACGACGACGTGCGGCGCATCCCCCCCCCTGATCATTCTCTGCGCGACCCTCGCCCCCTCCACGACGTCGTACGTCCGCGCCGTCAGCATCTCCCCGTCGGGCGGAAGCGCCACGCCGTCGTAGCAGTCCGGCGGTATCGGCGGGAGCGGTACGCGGTTGACCGTCCTCGCCAGCTCCGACAGCCTCTCGGGATTCGGTAGCGTCGACGCCACCCCGACGACACCGCCCCCCCCCGACTCCTCGAGGGTCTCGGCGGCGAGGAGGATGTCGGCGGGCAGGATCGTCGGGAGGCGGCGGCGTACCTCGTCGACGACGTCGTCGTCGCCGCCGCCGCCGTCATCCCCCCCCCCGCGTCCGCGGGCGGCGTGGATCGCGTAATCCTGTGCGTTCGCCAGTAGCTCGAGCGCGAACCGCCGCGCCTGCTCGAGGAGGCAGGCGTACGCCTTGGGGGTCAGGTCCCGCCGCGTGAGACCGTTGGCGCGAAGGGAATTGTCGATTATCGCCACGTCGTCGAGGAGGAAGGGAGACGACGACGACGACGACGACGACGAACGCCGATCGCCTTCTCTGTTGTTCGGCGGCATAGTCGTGTTCGACGACGTCGCCTCCATCCACGTCCTGCCGCCGAGTCCCGCGTGCCCCCCGCGGTACATCCACCCCCGCGACCCCCGCGGCATCGGGGGGGGAACCGATGAGGGGCCGGCCCACACCTCCGCATCCTCACGGAACGCGCGCTCGATGGCGTCCATTTCCGCGAGTTCCCGCCTGGCGATCCGTCCCCTCTCGATCTTGAACCTCGCGAGCTGCGCCGCCGAGTTGCTGGGCGAGTTCGGCGCCCCACTTCCCGACGGCGGATGAGCGCCGCCTCCGCCGCCGCCACCGCCGTTGTTGTTGTTTTTGTTCACGGGGGGTCCTCCCATGGATGTCGCAAATTGCGACGAGAAATGGACCCCCCCCGTGCAGGCTCCTCCTCCTCCACCACCTCCGTCGACGGCGGTCGTCGCCCCCGGCCGCTTCGTCTTGACGACGTTCGACTTCTTCTTGGGCGGTTGCTTGGCGACGCCGCCGCCGCCGCCGCCGCCGCCGCCGCCGCCGCCGACGGCCATCGTCGTCGGCGGCGTCGTTTTGGCCTCGGGAGGAGAGGCGTCCGCGGCGGCGGCGGCGTCGATCATGGCGATGTTCATCATCGTCGGTCGTCGGTGCGAGCGTTTCGGCCGCGTCCGCCCCAAAGCCCCCGCCTTTTGCACTGTGGGAATAGTAGAGCAAAAAGTGGACAAAATGAATGACCACTACGATACGACAGTGGAATCAATACGCATGGGTGCGGAAATCTGTGTAGGAATTCGATACATACCTTCAATAAAAAATACCATGCTGGGAATTAAAATTTCGAAAAACTCTCCCCATACCCCCACTTTTAGCTTTTTGGTTTCCCCATGTA
>JALLOS010000449.1:0-12366 GCA_036939435.1 Stephanodiscus minutulus
GGGAAATATCCCGATGTCCGAGGGAAATATCCCACTTTTTTTCCAGGTGACAATTATTGGGCACTGTACAATAGTACAATACGATGTGCCCAAATAATTGTTCATGTTTTATGCAACAACGCAACGAGCGTCTGCTTTTTGCACTCCTGGTTAGAAATTAGCGAAAAGTAAAGAAAGCTGGTACTGGCGTTGGGGTCCCACAAACATAGGAATCAATATTCGCAGGAGAAACTACATAGAGTACTCACTTAAAAAAAAATGTGTACGATAAACCAGCGTCTCCCACATCGAACCATGAACTCTGGCCCATATTTTCACTTGAATCAAACATCTTCTTTCCACTTCTCCTATTCCATCATACACAGCAAATGCTTTCTGACATCATGCCCTTGACAGCAACAACGCTCCGGTTCCATCTTGTCCTGGCAATCTGGCACGGTTCTAAAATATTATCCGAATCGCGTGTCCTACGAGGAGAAACAACCATACCAGAAAATGCTATAGCATGCTTCACGGAGGAGTTGTGTCTGCAGAAGTTCCTTTCTATGAACACGGGCGGTACCTTCTATGTCGATGATTTTCCTTCAAAAGGATGTTTCTTAAAGAATGGCAATGGATTCTTTGGAACGGGTGGCACTGATGAGGAGATGGCAGAGGTGGTTTTGACAGGGATCCTAGAGCGCATCTGGTGCGATACGGAGACAGCAATACCGACTTCGATGCCTTCAAATCCTCTGACGGAACGACTCACAATCATGCCCACGACAGAGGTACCAACTTTGCCGCCTTCAAATGAACCGACGGCAAACCCCACTCAGAAACTTGTGACAAAGAGCCCATCGCAGGTGCCAACAAAGACACCGACTTCGATGCCTCCAACGCCTTCGACGGCATACCCCACTACAAAGCCCCTGACAGAGGAGAACTCTACAACGGTTTGGACCAATTTAACGCTTGGGATAGGCATTCCGTCGATGGAGCCAACTGCGAAGAAGCTGATTGATGATTCAACTGGCCAGTCATCTGCAAAACCAACACAGCCAACTGCAAAGCCGGTCACTGGAAGTCCAACAAGAGAACCGACACCAGAGCCTACATCGGCTGTGCCCACATCGGCTGTGCCTATATCGGCTGTGCCTACGATGGCACCATCTTCTACTATTACCAGCACCAGTCCATCTCAATTTAGTCTGCCATTACCATTAACAGAGCATACAATAGAAATGGAATATCAAACAAAACCAATGACCTCGCTAAACAATGACTCGAAAATCCCATCGTTTGCGCCCATAGCAAGACCGTCGTCATCTTTTTCCTACAACAACAATGATTCCGTTGACAGTCATCTCCCTGAATACGATGATCCACCCGTCACCAACCAGTTGATTCTAATTGGCGTCGTTTTTATTGTCGGATTCTTGTTGGTAGCAATCTATGTAATGAAGACACAGTATGGAAGGAGAATTCTTCGAAATCAGACGAATCCCGATGATGATGATGATGATGATGTAAGTGTGGTTCAATAATTATGGAAAATTGTCACACTTGACGAATCTTTTTCCCACACATCTTTCTGCTGTATCCTGTCAAAGCTTGAAGAGCCAGCTGCTGGAACCGATTTCCCCAGATATGTTGACATACAGTCAAATATCGAGGATCAGAAAGAACCCCTGGAGACTGAACCCCTGGAGACTTCAATTGAGAAAGCCATAGAAGACTCACCACTGTATAACTCACCCTGCATCTTCTTTGGTGATTGGCACCGGGCAATGCAGCCTTCCTCAAATAAATCCCCTATCACTGCTCTTGTTGATGATACAACTACTAGTTGGAACCAGCCAATACAGTCTCCTTTAAATGAATCCGATGAAAGTAAGGCCAATTGGCAGCGGTCAGCGCTTTCCGCAAATGATTTATTTGCTGATGAAGCCCTCGTTGATGATGCAAGTACCTTTTCAGAGGAGTCCTCTGTGGGTTTGTCTAAAACTTTTTCTGTGTTTCCAAGACAGCTTTCTGATGACGCACTTGACGAATACAGTAAATGATATTTGGGGAGTGGGATCATTCCATAATTTTTTAATATGCATCTTAGTTCTCCACACAGCCAGTCCTTCCATCGTCAATCGTCAACATAAAGCTGAAGTCAATCCGACATATTTCCTCTCGTGACGACTGTAGTCACCAACAGACCGTAGCTGAATGGGTTGGCGACACGGTCTATCCTGCTCATGCTGATACGATGCACACTCGACGGAGTCGTGAGTCAATATCTCTACGTATCAACACCCTCCACTTTTGCCTCCATAACGTCCTACCCAGAAGTCTAGTAGAAAATTGACAACCCAACTTGTATAATATATTCAACCTAGCGAGGTTTCGTCCGTGTTCTGAATCAAAAACCTTCCGTAGTCTGAATCATAAACCTTCCGATGACGCAACCCGCAAAACCCTGGGAACGAAATCCGACCCCCCGCGACGAAGGGATCGACTGCCGTTCGTGTATTTACTTTGACTTGCGACTGGACGGGGTGGTCGGCGCGGAGTCCTCTGCGGAGTGCCACAGCAGCGCGAACATCGCCGCGTAGAATACGTGCATCCCCGCTGCCGAGCCGAGGGACGCCACCTCGGGGTTCAGCGCGTGCGGGAAGACCCACAGCACGCCCACCGTCGACGCGAGGTGGTACACGAGGGGCATGATGATCGATGCGCGCTTCGCGGCCTTGCTCCCGTCGACGTGGTGAGCGTACGCCATTCCGAACAACGGGCCGAGGTACACGATCGCGAACACGAACGTCGCGCAAATTTCGAACGGCGTGTCGCCGGTACCCGGAGCGGCGAGTCCGTCCGATCCCGCGACGATCATGTAAGCATCCGGCCGGTAGATGCCGGGGACCTTCAGGAGGAATCCAAGTCCGCCGCTCATAAGCGTCGTGATCGTGCAGAACCAATACAAACGCGTGTACAACAAGGAGACCATTGTTGACCGGTGGTGGTAGTATGATCTTGAGTGTTGCTTATGTATCTAGAGAGTGCTTGCCTGATGATGTTGTGTTCCACAAGCAAGCTTATGGTTTCTGAATAAGGTAGGGTACTATGGGGTAACTTGGTAGGAATTAGTACAACATCGCTAATTTCAATTGCCACGACTCATTTAGGCTAGGTGGTATTATTTAGCTTGATCTTTTTTGCGCGAGGAGGAGCGATCGACGAGGAGGACTGCGGCGGGCGAGTGGAAGGAACAATAAACACATGGCCTATCGCTGGCCCTCCTCCGTACTCACCCAACGGTCGCTCATCGTCGCCGTCGCAATCATCGTCGCCTCAGTCCTCTCGCTCGCGATCGCTTCGGCGCCGACCTCCCGGTGGGGCGGGGATCATCGCACCGCCCCCGCCGCCGATAAAAATAGCTCGTCGTCGGACGAAAAAATAGCGATCGCGTCATCGACGGCGGCGGCATCATCGGCGGAGATATTCACGAAGGCGATGGATAAGATGCGACGAGGAGGACGCGATGATGCCGATGGTGTGGTCGAGTACGTCGAGGTGCCATCCGGGGAGGGGGGCACGATGCGTTACGCCGCCTACCTGCGGCGGGGGCAGACGACGACGGTCATGTCGGTGCGGTCGTGGATGGCGCTCGTCGCATCGACCGACGGTGGTACGGCGGCGGCATGCGGCCTGTCGGTAGTCGTCGCGTCGTCGCCGTACCAGTCGCTGCTGTTCGAGACGCCGGGCACGACGTGGTCCGATAGCGAACGCGTGCCCTTCGAATTCGCCCTCGTCGACATGCCCCCCCTCGGACGATTCGCCGAGGCCGGTCCTGATCGCGGCGCGTTCGCGATGCACTTCGACGAGCCATCATCTTCCTGCGGCGACGAGCAGCGGGGGGCGTGCTCGTTCGAGAATCTCGGGGGGGACGCGATGCTCGTGTCACCCGTGCCGCGAGAGGACGTGGCGGACGACGTGACCTATTCCCATCTGGCGAGGTTCGCGAGGGAGGCGCCGGAGAGTCAGGTATCGGAATTCTGGCGGCTTGCGGCGTCGACGTACCTCGATGTATTGAGACGGAAGCACGAGGACGGCGGGAGGGGGGGGGACGCCGAGGAGGCAGGGACGTGGTTCTCGACGAATGGCATGGGAGTGGCGTGGCTTCACCTGCGAATAGATGATCGGCCCAAGTATTACTCGTACGCTCCTTTCAGAACATTGGGGGAGGAGTGATTCCCCAATAATTGTTACATTCCTTATTGCGACATCTCTACGACTGGGCGAAGGTGTCATAAGTAAAAAACTCGAATCTATCTTAGTTTCGATCATAGATTTGAGGCTAATCTTGTTCCAAGAACATGAATTCCTTCTGTGATAGTTGAAACTGGTTTCCCAGTGAAGGCGATTTCATAGATAGATCTAAACAAAGGGAAGGAATCCAAGAGCCCTCTGTTCGCCAACAACGCATAGACCTCTTTTGCAGCAAGAGTTCCTTGAAGTTTCTGCCCGTTAAGCATTTTGTGTTCAATGTCACTCCACAGCTCATCACAGTTTGCTGTATGCTCTCTTAATTGCAACTTGGCGAATTCTTCCGCGCACCGTTTGTTCCGCCCTCCGTAACATGTAGTTACGAGGTCTGCGACTCCGCAGCTCTCTAAAAAGGTACCGCGCTCGACTCCTTGGAAAAAGATGGCGCAGAATCGTGCAATTTCTAACAGGCCCACACGAAGTAAAGCGGCCTTTGTGTTGCCTCCAAACCCCAAACCATCAACAAATCCAGCTCCTAGTGCAACAATATTTTTCAAAGCCCCACACGCTTCTGTGCCAGCAACATCGCCTATTCTAGATACGCGAAAAGTCGGAGGTTCATCGAACAGCCGTCGCGTCATTTCGTTGCATTCGTCGTCTTCGAAGTCGCAAGCAAGTGTGGATTCACACATTTGCCGCCTCGCAACCTCATCGGCAATGTTGGCGCCCATGAGAACCCCACATTTAAAGCCGCCTCCCATTGCTCTTTCGATTGATTTGGATATTATTACTGGCAACTTCGTCTCTTCATCAAAGTCCAAGCCCTTGATTAAGCTGACGCCCCTACAGCGAGTTTGATGGACATTCGCTCGAATGGTGGGTAGTAAATCAGGCAGATATTGATGCGGGGTTACAAACACAAGCTTTGGGCCGAGGATGAAAAAGGCCTTGACGAGTAAGAAGAAGAAGACGACGACGAACAAGAAGCAGAAAAGAAGCAAACAATGAAGGATCTTCTCGTACCAATGTTGCATTTTTGCACGCCTCCTTCAGGTCGGGAATGGCTCTCACATTCGAGGGCAATTTTACACCTGGGAGGTACTTGATATTTTCATGCAGAGTGTTCATCACGTCACTGAGTTTCGCGGTTGTTTTATCTGGCAAGGTTACTTGCTCATCGAAAACCCACATACTGACTTCATCGTTGCAAAAGGGCAGATGGGCAGCATTTCTCCCAAGGACTGTGGCTATGGCACAGCCCCAATTACCGCTTCCAATAATGCATATTTTTTCATCTTCTCCTTCTCCCGCTGTCATTGTGGATACGTCGATTGATGTGCTGTCGTCCTTGTCGATGACGCCTCCGCGGAGATAATCGATATTATGATGCGATGCTCGGCAATGTTTATGCAAAGAAGATGAGTATGTTTTACCTCGATTCGGAACAGCGGAGGTTACGTGAAAAAAAGATAGAAGCAAGGCTACGGTGAGTGCAGAGTTTCGGAACATATCTCGCACACCACCACTGCTGGCGGTTGGGCTCTTTGATGTTGTCCAGATCACTGCAATACCTTATCGTAGAGGTTACTCCTCTCTGGTCCCCAAACTACTTATTTCTGATATTTTGTCTCTTGAGGAGGCCTTTTGCTCGGATAAGTAGGCGTCGAATATTTTGCAAGTTGTAATTCGCCAGAATCAGAGAACAACCTTTTATCGCTCCGCTCCGCGAACACAGGGGAGGAACAGCCAATGCACGCGCACGGCCTCTACACAGTTTAGTAGAGCTTATCTTTGTGGTAGAATAAGGAGATTTCTGCACCGGAGGTAGTTTGCCATGTGTAAAGGAAAGCTGTTCACGTCTGTCATGGCGATATGCCTTGCCGCATTGCCTACAGCACAGGCCTTCGTCTCCCCGACGACGACGCCTCATTCGAGCAGGGGTGGGTCTCGTCTGCGAAACGACGGCGGGGGGATCGAGGAAATCGAATTCCGGATCTACCCCGACGGTCGCGTCACCGAGATCGTACGCGGGGTGCGGGGAAAGAATTGTCAGGACATCACCGAGGCGATCAACAAGCAGCTGGGCAACGTGGTCGCGTCTCAGCCCACCGAGGAAATGTTCGAGGAGGAGGTTCTGGTCCAGACAACTCTGGAACAAAAGGTCGACGGAGGATGGGATGGGGCGTCTAGTTGGTGAGGATGGCCCTGTAATTTTTTGAGTAAAAAGTGGGAGGGGCAATGCATTGGATGGGTAATGGCACGTGCCTGCAAATTGAGCAAGGTAAAAGTTATTGTAATCCTGACAACTGACGAGAGTGTTGGTGTATAATTGAAAGAATGGGGTAAGTAATGCGGAAGGGGTTCACGCTCGTAGTATCATTTCCCGGCGGTGTATTTAAGACTTTAATTATCATCATGCCCGATCAGCGTCTCGGCGTTCTCTCGTCCTGCATTTCCTCCTTAACCTGTTCGGCCGTCCTCGACACCTTCTCGTAGCCCCATTTGCAAATCGCGACGATCTTATCCTTGATACGGTGCTTCCTATCCACGATCATGACCTTGTCGAATACCAACCCGCCCACTGTCGCCGCCTTGCCGAGTATGCGCAATTCCGAATTGATCGCCAGCGCGACGCGCACGAGTCCCACGAGGCGCATACCCATGGACCGTCCGAGGTCGCCCCTAGCGTTCGATCCCGTCGTCGCGGACGCGAACGTAACCGCCCCGAGTATCCCACCCATCCACGCCGGCAGGATCGGGACGTTCCCCCCGCAGAACGACCCCACGAGCGACATCGCGAGGAGGGCGTACGTCATCTTGAATTCCGGATCATCCCGGTACGTCGGCTCGTACCTCCAGGGGCTGCCGCCGTCCTCCACGGGCGGGAAGGGCCTGCGCGGGCCCTGCCGCACCATCGCCTTCAGGTGGGGGAGGGTGGGATATTCCCGACGGACGGAGCCCGTGCGCTGCAGGGTGAGGACGAGGGCGAGGCCGAGCGCCCTGCTCAGCTCTCCGTAATCGTTACGGAGGAAGCCGGCGACGAACAGGAGGGACGACATGACTATTGACATCATGAGCGGATCGTTCATGAGCGACTGGCGCAGGAGTCGACTCGTTAGATTCCCAAAGATGGGGCAAGATTAAGCAGCAGGATGACCTCGCACGAGGAGAAGAGGTCGAGAAAAGATAAATACGCACCTTCCCGATGAATCCGCCCATCGCCGCACCGATCGCGACGCTCCCGACCCTCACTTTCACCGCCCCCCGCCTCGTGGACATGAACGTCGTGACGGCATCCCTCCTCGGCGACGCCCCGTATCGCTCGTCTTCGTCGTCGGCGTCGTCGCCGTAGTCTTCGCCGGCTCTCTCCCTTCGCCGTCCGCCCCCCCCCCCTCCGGCGGCGGAAAAAAACTCGTCCTCGTCTACTTCCAGAAAGGGCATGTCCGCGGCGTCGTCCGCGACGACGCTTTCGTCAACCCCCGCGACGCCCGTCGATCCGTCGCTATACGTCCTCCTCCTCCCCTCGGCCGCGGCCTCCGCCGTCGGGAAGACGTAGTGGATCGGTGTCCTCCCCGTTCCGGCCGGATCGATCTCCGCGCGCGGATGCGATCCTTCGGTCGGCGGCGGCGGCGGCGGCGGGGGCGGGGGCGGGATGCCGGGCGGCGCGTCGCCGCGTCGCGGACCCGGGCCGCCCCGACGATCCGCATCCGATCGTCCCCCCCCCCCATCCCCCGCGGCGTGGGCGCGACGGCCGGGGCCGTCGGCGTCGTCCGGCCGGCGGCCGGCCCACCCCCGCGGGGGCCGCCCCCCGCCCCCCCGATCGTCCCGCCCGTCGGGCCGGGGACGATCGCGCCGTCCTCCGTCGTGGTGACGCCGGCGGCCGCCGCCGTCGCGTCCTCGTCCTCCGTCTACCCGCACGGGTGGGGGCCGCCCCCCGCGGTAGTCCGCCGGCGGTGGACCCCCGGGCCCGGGGTCGGGAGGGGGGCGCCGTCGCGACGGGTCCGCGACGTCGTCCCCCCTCCCGTCGCGCCGGAGGGGGGGGAGGGGGGGGGGGGGGGGGGGGGGGGGGGGGGGAGGGCCCCGCCTCCTGCCGCGAGCATCGCCGTCGTCCGCCGCGGCCCCTCCGCGCGTCCGCGCCATCGCGGCCATCGCCGAAGCTGGCGAGGAAGACGGCCTCGCGAGCGACGACGACGACGACGACGACGCGGACGCGGACGACGACGACGACGCCGATGCTCCGCGGCCGGTTGCGATTGCGCCGACGAACGTCAGGAGGGCGATGCGCCTCCTCTTGGCGCCTCCTCCGGCGGCGCCGTCGCGGGACATGGTGGTTCGCGTTCTATTCATCGTTCCTCCTCTCGTTCCTCGGTGCACGCATGGCCTTTTTGGTTTTTCGGTGATGAGAGAGAAGAAGAGGATGAGGGCGATGTATGATGATGTAAACCTGCAGACAGCGCAGCATGCATGCTTGATGCTTGCATCTTCTCTTGTGCTCACATCATCCACGTGGAGAGTTCATTCCCTTCAGTGGCCCACATTTTTTCCCCTTTTCCCTTCCCCCCTTTTCTCCCCTCTTTTTTATTCAGCCCACAAGCATGAAAAAAAAAGCCGTCTGAGCACTTCACCGGCCGGCCGTAACCATGCCACCAGCACGGAATCATCGCAGAGCCCATGGGGCCCTCGCGCTCGTCGCGGCCGTCCTCCTCCTCGCGGGAAACTCATGCGCCTTCGTCGTCGTCGTCGTCGTCCCCCGTCGTCCGCGAGGATGCCGCTTCAATCCGATCATCGTCGGGTCATCGACCAATGACGACGGCGGCGGCGACGTCTTCTTCGACGATTTCGGCGATGGATTCGCCGACGGCGGAGGTCCTTCCCATCAGCTATCGGGCCTCCTCCGAACGAGGATGGTCGAGGTCAGGGGGGCCGAGGCCGCGTACGACGCGAAGTTGGCTAGGAATTGGCGTCGGGGGAATTGGAGCGTGAGGGGATTCTCGCTGGACAAGTCCCCCGCATCGTCCTCCGCCGCCGATGCGGACCCGAAGGCGGACGGGTCCGCCGTCGTTCGCGTTTCCGTCGTGGCGGCGCCGACGTCGTCTTCTCGCGACGCGGATATCTCGCTTCCGCAGGATAGGAGGGCGCTGCCGCGGGACATCACGGTGGCCGTGGGCAGGACCGACGGATCCGTCTTTGTCGTCAAGCTGGGAGATGAATACCTGACGAATTTCTTGGTGGACGGCGGGAACGTCGGGCAAGAGACGGATGGAGCTGGAATAGCGAGGCTGCGAGGAGGAATGCCGCGGGAGGACGAATCCGATTCGGACGATCGAACGACCACTGCGCAGGGGCGGGCACCGTTCGAAATAAAACGTCAATTCCTCGCATCCGATCGAGGAGAGTCAATCCACGGGCTAGTTTTTCACGATTCGAACGAGGCAAGTGATGAATGTGGCGGCATCATTTGCACGTCGGCTGGCACATCAGGAGATATTTCCATGTGGAAATTGCCGTACCACGATGGAGGAATCACGCAAGCAGTTCTCAGCGGTGTCCATGGCGATCAAATAGTTTCGCTGAAGACGATGGTCCTAAAGCCTCAAGGCGAGGACAACGACGAGAGGAACGTTTTATTCTCCGCCAGCGGAGACGGAAAATTCGCGCTGTGGAATCTCGATGGGAATGGCGAGTTGATTCTTTCCAGCCAGTGCACGGATGTAGATGCCGGCAAGACCACGTGTGCAGATGTTTTTAATCCGTCTTCGTGGGATGATGGGTACGGCTACAACGGCGAGAGTGACAACGATGTCATATTCTTGGGCACATCCAGTGGTTATGTGTTCGGATATGTACTGCAAGAACTACTTCCATCATCATTCGAAACGGGCGGTGACTCGAACATTGAATCCGTGATCGCTTCGCCCAATATTCGTTTTAGAGCGCATGGCACGGAGAGCGGAAAAGGAGAAGCAGTCACAGCAATAAAGTGCGGTGGAGATGGAACGATCCCAACCACGGCTCGCTCGTCGAATCCAACATTATCGAGCTCCATTTTGTTGACGGGAGGAGAAGATGGCTCGGTGAAGCAATGGTGAGTTTTTTTCTTTTGCTAGATGTCTCTAATCATAAAGCGCTTTCGGAATGTTGCAACTCATCCCTTTCTTTACACCTCTAAAATAGGGAAATCTTATCACAAAAAACAAAGTCATCACCCGTCAGCGTGCGAATGGAGCATTGGCCCCGGATGTCCTCACAACGGATGAAGCGAAGGGCCCACATATTCACCCCTCCGCACGATGGACCCGTTACGTGCATATCGCAACAGGGTAGACAAGATTCATCCAAATTCCTTACAAGCGGGAAGGATGGATCCGTGTGCGTATGGAACGCGTCATCGGGCAAGGAGTTGTTTAGGATGGATGGATTCAGTACCGTTTCGAGTCTTGCTTGTCTCGGTCGCGAGTTGTTGGTGACGGATGGGATGGACGAGTACGTTTGCGTGCACGATTTTGGAATTGCCGAGGACGCAGCCTCAAATGGTTATGAGTTGGAATGGTGACAAACCCACCGGAGAAACAGTGCCATTCGGAGTTGATAATTTGTCGATACTCAGTTGAACTCCCCAGTTTATTTGTCAATATGTTATGGGATCACATATGACTTTCTTGAGTAGGTTCCTCTCTTCTTGACGAAAGCAACGATTCTTGATGTCTCTATGTCATCAATCACATCCGATGGCTGTTGTCATCTGTAAAAATTGCCAGCACTGTGTGCGGTGGATATAAGTAAGGGCATGTATGGGATTGAATGGGGACACGATAAAGGCCTAGTCGAACGAAAGGTCGGTGGGGACGATAGAATGAAGTTGATGATGATCAATATTTGATGCACCGATTAGGTCTATTGAGAGAAAATGGCAGCACTTAAATCTATATCAGCTCAATTTGCAAATGAGATGGACGGCATCTCACTCAATTGTTTTGCCTCGATATTCAACGTCTTAGAGAAACCACCGAATTCCACTTGCATTTGAAAACATCCCTTCGAAAGCTGAAACAAAATGGGGTAGAAGTAGCATTCTCTAGGATTCCAGGTTAGGTAATACTAGAGTCACAAACATTCATGCCTGTGCATACAAAATTGATGTTATGATTGTTATATTATATCCAGCTCATCCAATTCCAACTTAATCCAATTAATCATTTCATGTAATCTGTGCTTGTCGCTTATGTAGGTGTAGCCAATAAGTGCTTCAAACGCAGTCGAATCCTGGTATGCCGATGCCCCACCCGATTGTTTTTTTTTTGGCGTCAAATAAGCATTCCGTCCTCGTGCCAATACGTTCTGTTCCATCGGAGTTAGTGGGAACGACTCAATGAATCTAATTGAAAATACAACGCTGAGATGATGGCCACGAATACAAATAATATGATAAATTCACGAGCCTGACGCTTACTCACTTTTGTAAGAGCAGAGATTGAGCCTCAGCTTTGCAGCATTCATTCCAGCAGCAGTGAGGAGGAGGATGAGGACTTTGCTGGGAGCGATGACGATTGATGGCAGAAATGCATGTTAAATGAAGCTTACCACGGACAACAGAAACAACCTTATCCTGCAAGTTAGACATCCGTCGACTGGGCCACACGTATCGTGACCTAATGAATAGCTCGAACACGACGTCGCCCAAGTATGCCAGCGACGATGCACTCATTTGATCTGGCTTAGCAGATGCGACGGGTGACATGAGCTCGAAAAACATAGATGGGTCATCGTGCTCTTCGCTCGATGCCACGGCAGCAGTTTTTGTAAGAGGTATGGGGAGGTCGTGCTGTTCTTCAGAGGAAGCGTCACTCCTCGCGTTGTCCCCTGCTTCAATCGATCCAACTTCAGCAAGTAAGAAACTCGATGATCCCTGAAACGGAACTAATTCGTTATTCTTGTAAATCACATGCCGAGATTGTAACCTCAATTGAGTGGTCAAATAATTAAGCGGTTGTTTAAGCTGATCATTCCGATGCAGGCGGTGTAGAACATGGCAAAAGGCCAGCGGCGGCAGTGGCACCATCGTCGGCTTCATCGATCTTTGGATGTTTTTGATGTCCGACAGCGGATCGCGGGTGCGTGGAGGCGTTGTAT
>JALLOS010000451.1:0-12562 GCA_036939435.1 Stephanodiscus minutulus
GTGAAACATTTTATTCACGAATATTCATGGCAACTCCGGAAGATAACAATTCTATTAATAAAAGCTCAGGTAAATGTCATTCTACTATTGATTCACGATCGTGACCTCAAATGACGGCTACAACCCTATATATCGTAGAAATCTCTAGATCCATCCGTCATTCATTTTATAAGCAAGCCAGATGTTCCTTTATTTCACCCACGCTTTTCCTCCCCCATCCCGTATGGCGGGCTCTAGTATAGGTGGTGATCTGTTAAAGTAGTCTGCTTCACTTTGGTAAAATTGAGCAGTTCATGATCAATCGAAGCGTATCTTCACCAAGATTCGATTTTTCTCATGCTCCAAGGGGACATCTCCACATTCGGCATGTTCAACAAAAATAGGGGTGTCATCAGTTCAGGTCAACCGTTCAGTAACGGTGTGGTTGCTAGGGTGAAAGTTTTCACTGGCAAGCAGAACGCTTCCATTCATCGAGTACAGGCTTACAGTAGCCAATGCTCCCAATTGCAGCCCAAGTGACAGAGCTTATCTCTTGTGTATCAGATTTGGAGTCGCCATCTGCAACTAAAACACCCATCGCCGCAAGTACCATCACAGCGTTGCGGAGATGTTCAGATGCGAGTTCTTTTGTCGTGCTGAAAAGTTTTGCTCGAGAGACCACATCGCCCCTCGCAACCTTAGAGTCCGATTTATTTTGCATTTCATCCCCTAAAAGCTGCTTCATAATTCCCAGCACGGAGATCCATATTCCAAAGAATTCTTGCTTTACATAAACAAGTGTTTTGAGGTGGTGTAGAAAGGGCTTAAATAAAAGAGCGATGCACAGTTCAACTTCAATCAATGTTTCTCCGAGGTCACTCTCCACTTCACGAGGAATGCGCAATAAGTCGGTGATACGTTTGCCCGCAAGAGGTAAACAGATATTGTTTAAGATATCACAGAGACCACCTTCCACCGGAATACTGCTGCTATTTTTGTCGAGCAATGTGTCGGTCAAAAGAGATATTGCTTGCTGCCTGACACTCTAGAGTATCAGAGAGGGGGAGGAACAACAATAGCTGAGTGCTAGCGCACATTAAACACAAAACAGAAACATGCAGCTATCGATTCGTACCCCATTCCTGCTTTTCTCAGCAGGCTCGCTGATGGCCTCTAAGATTGGCAACCAAACATTCAATAAATGTTGTGGTTCGCCATCTTTGGCTGCTATAGAATCCATTCGAGTATGAAGAACTTGCAACAAGTCAAGACCAGCAATGCTACGGAGCAGTGACAGTAACGATAGGTTAATGCACGAAACATCATATTGATGGATCTACCAAATTCCTCATAATGTTGACATTCTCAAACTCACCTGAGTTTTGGACACTGTCCCCGTTCTCCAGCCTCAACTAAGCACCGAACGGATCTAACTATTTGAGGCCACCGCTCTATTCTCAGAGCATTCTTCAGTTCAGCAGCATGCAGAATAAGGTGAAGAGACCTAAAAGTTTGCAGAGACGGATCATCTTTGGCGAGGCTACCCGCATTTTGGTTCGGATCACTAGAGCGCAGACCCCCACGCGTCGCGCACCACTCGGCAAGTCCTAGAATCCCACTCCAACCCTCATCATTAATCTGGGTTAAACCATCGACATTCTGGACGACACGCCAAAGCCCTTCTGCTAAATGTTTGTCAAGATTCAACTCTAAAGGCGACCACAAGAGTCCCAACGGGGGATGCAGTATGTTCAACGTTGACAAGACTTCATTGGAAATCATATTGCGGTTGCTTGTTCGCACACACAATCGTAGAATACCAGTGACACACTTTTCAATGCCTGGTGATCCTCATCACCACGTTCCCTTCCCCTGCTATGTCTGTGTCAGCCGGGAGTTGTAGTGCGCACGAAGAATTGCCCTCGAGGGACATCCTCGGGGGTCGGCACGGCCTCCAGCGCCTCCCGCGGCATGGCCCAGGACCGGATCACCGCACCAATCTCGCTTTCTTTTTCGGTCGGCGTGGTTTCGTCCGTCGCCCTCCTCGTGGTCATCGCTGTCGTCACATTTTGCCCGCGCCATACCTTTGTTCGACATCGCTCCAAGAATCACGTGACACACGGTCGCCGCCACCCGACCTCGTCCACGACGTGACGTCCCTCCATCGCTCCTCCACGAACGAAATCATCGCGACCCATCCCTCGACTGCTCCTGCCCCCCCAAACAATGTCGACCGACTCCGCACGATGTACACTCCTGCAACGACCCCCCGCCCGCGGGGAGAGCATCCGAAAGAATCCTCCACGAATCACAGCCGATGCCAATCCAACCCGATGACGCAGGGTCCATTCCGCCGCACCACGGCGACGACTAACGACGGACGACGACGAAAGGCGGCGATGGTAGAGGATGGGGAAAGAAGAAAACGACGAAGCAGCGCTGTGGTATGCCGCCTGGAACCGGGCATCGGGGGGGTTTTGCCCGGGACGGACGATGGGGGGCGATGGTTCGCACACCCTCGCAACCTCGCGGGATGAGCGCGGTGCGAGAACTGCGAATTTGTCGGCGACCGTCTACCTGCCATCCGACTTGTCTGCATTTATTAGCCTCCACTACCGTAGTTATTGTACAAGTAATATGGCAACCAGAACATGAAAGCTAGGAATGCCAGGATGGAACACCCCACCAGGAGATCTACACAGTTGCAGAGGCAGCAATGCAGTGAGTATCGGGGTCGGTTAGAATCTTCATCCGGTCGCACGAGTAGATGCACGCCACTTCCATGGTGATAGGCGTATACTGGCGGTGGTTCCAATGGATTGGACATGGCATATGATATTTTTCACCATTTTTGTTCCTTGTGTGTTTGATGTGTTGTTGTGGGTGTATGGTACTTACCTACCTACTATCATTGTTGTATCTGCCTACATTATTTTTTTGACGTACTATTGTACGTGTAGTTCCTTACTTAACGTAGTCTGAACACGGTCATCTCCGGACGAGTGGAGTTGACCTAGCGGTCTGTCCTGTGTCCCATAAACTGACTCCACGTGGAAGAAGATGAACTCTCTCCCCCTCGGACACAGAAACTCTCCTCATTTTTTATTAGGAGAGAGTCCATCATCTTTGAATGACCCAACGATCCATCGTCGGGGATCTCTCTACAACATCGTCATTACCCCGAAAAATATCTCAATGAAGAGTGTCCTCCTCCGCGGCCGCGGCCGCACCGCGACGGCCACGGCGGCCGCGTGGATGGCCGCGATGGCGATGGTCGTCGTCCTCTTTCATTCGTCGTCGTCGACGGGTAGAGGGAGCGTCGTCGTCGAATCGTTCGCACCGCCGCCGACGACGACGACGACGTCGAGGCGGATCGGCGCCATTTCCGTCGTTGGGCGGAGTCCGCGTCGAGTCCTCGTCTTGCCGTCGGCCACGTCGTCGTCCGACGACGAAGCGGTGGCCGACCGCCCGGCCGAAAACGAATCGCCGAATGACGCCCCCCCCACCCTCGCGCCTCGTCGTCGATCCCTGTTTTCGTCGATGCCCCTCCGCGGGACCAGACCCGTGGCGTTCGCCGTCCTCACGGCCGCATCCTCCCTCCTCCTCCCGTCGGCGGGCTTCGGTGGTCGTCCTCACCACCGCGGCGCCTATTCTCCCGTCGTGGGGGTGCCGTCCGCCTCGGCGGCGGCGGCATCCACCCCCATAGTGCTGAGGGCGGCGCAGAAGAAGGAGGACCCGCCCATGGTCCAGGCGGCCAAGAAGGCCGAGGAATTGCGCAAGAAAAAATCGCTCGAGGATTTCGACGCCTTCATGGAGAGAGCCAACGACGTCGAATCGTCGGGGGGGAAGGCGGCGCGGGAGGCGTACGAAAAACGGTACCACCTCGAGAGGAGGATCGCCGAGACGAACAGGGCGAACGACGTATTGAGGCTGCGCCGCGAGCTCCTCGACGGCGGGATGGACCCGCACGCCGACCTAGACGCCGAGCGGCAAGTGTACCTGCTGGAGCACGGCGTCGACCTCGAGAAGGTCAGCGGCACGCCGCACAACGAGAACATGATCAAGAATTTCCAGAGGCGGGGGAACAACAAGAAGAGGGGCGCGGCGGCATCGGCCACCCTGGAGCATCAGCGGTACATCGTCAAGTGCCAGGTGGCCGACCTCAAGGCGCGGGGCGTCGACCCGATGGAGCACTTCGCCGATCCGGAGGTCGTGCCGAAGACCCGGGCCATATACAGGATGGAAGACAAGGTCGCCGAGCGCGTCGCGAAGCAGTACGAGAAGCTGATGGAGGAGCACGGGGGGAGACTGAGCCCCCGGAAGGAGGGGGAGGGTCCGCCGTTCGCGTACCCGGACGTGATCGACGTCGATCCCGCCTACGCGAGCGACGCCGCCTCGGCTTCGGCGTCGGGCGGCGGTGGCGGGGGGGCGGAGACGAGGGCAGCGATAAAGGCCAGGCGCGCGGCGGAGAGGGAGGCGGCGCGATCGGAGAGAGCGCAGTCGAAGTCGAAGGCGAAAGCGGAGAGGGTGGAGGGCAGGGAGAGGACTAGGGCGGAGAAGGTCGCGGCGAGGGAACGCAGGTCGGCGGAAAAGGCGGCGGCCGCGGCGGCATCCGCCGCGGGGGCGGCCGCGGCGTCGGCGGCGGTGTCGTCGTCCGCAGCCACCGCCACGTCGGTCGCGACGCTGATCGCGGGCGACGGCATCACGGACGATGGAATTGCCGAGCTGACCGAGTCCGGGGGCGGCGACGTCGTCGTCGTACGGCGGCAGGGGCCGAGTGCTGCCGCGACGAATCTGGTCTCCGTCATTGGTTCCCGAGCGACGGCCAAAAATATCGGCGCCGTCGTAATCACCGGGGGGGCGGCCGCTTACGGCTTTAATTACTACCGGGATAACAATGCCGCGGCGAAGAAAGAGCGCGAGAGACAGCTTAGGCTGATTTTGGGCAACGACGGCGATGACGACGACGACGACGACGAAGATGAGGAGGATGACGGCGACTTCGAAGACGACGAAGACGGTTAGTTTCTTACCTCGTGGGCTTTTATTTGGGTGTTTTCCATCGCAGCTAAAATTATCGTGCCAATTAACTATTTTTGTTGTTGCCCCACGTGAACTTTTACCCATGCGTTATCGCTATTGAAATGCAAACGCAACAATTTGGCCATAAGACGACTTGGAACAATTCACATCGACGAAAGTAGAGGAGAAGAAGCAGCAGAAATCCAAACCGGAGGCGACGACGGCATCGCCGCTCGCTCCTCCGACAGCGTCGACGCCTCCTCCGCCGCCTCCGGCGGCACCCAAACCCAAGAGGACTCTCGGCATCTTCTCGAAGCGCAACGCCGACGCCCGGCCGACCGACATAAACGTCCTCGTCGGGCCGAGCGCGCGGGCGCCCGAACTCGCCGCGCTCCTCGCGCAGATCCTAACGTACGGCGCCCCCGGCCGCTTCCCGAGAATTTCGTCGTGGAAGATGAGGCCCATGCCGTTCGATGTGTACGATTCGGATGAAGCCAAGAGGCTACTGACCGAAGCGCGGGAGGACGCGGAATTGACGGACGAGGAATCCGCCGAAATCTTCGCTTCCGTGGTGAATTGCATGATCATAGACATCGTGGACCTAGCGAGTTCGACTTTGAAGATCGGTGGTGGGAAGAAGGATAAGGATGAAAGCAGCAGCGAGAAGGTGACGGTTGACGCCATCAACGTCGTTATGGATTTCATGGACCACGCGGCTAGTTTGTTCGATGCGGTGTCCAAGGTGAGGAACGAGCCTAGTGTTTTGTTTGTTTTCGCTTTCGTGTCTCCAATGCTAGTCGCTCTTCACTGACGAACGAATGAACTCAACTCAGGATATCACGATCAAACCCGTGACGTACGGAGGTAGCCTCCGCAAGAAGGACCTCGAGCAAATGTTCAGCATATACGCGGGATCGTCCGTGCTTTCACTCGACGGATCCGGATCCGGCCAGGATCGCGTCGACACGCTGCAGCTCGTGTTCGGAATTGCCGACAAGAAGGCCGAGGGTCTTATGCAGAAGCACATGATGAAGATGGTGATGAATATGATGAAGGACGGGGGTAAGGGGTTAGAGGGCATGGAGGGGATGGAAGGGATGGAGGAAATGATGAAAGCCATGGGAGGGGGGGGCATGCCGGGGATGCCGGGCATGGACGGCGAGATGAATCCCGAGGACCTGAAGCAAACGCTCGGGATGATGAGAGACTTGATGGAATCGGGACAGGTGTCGAAGGAGGAGCTCGGGGAGGTGCGGAAACAATTCAGGGAGATGTACGGATCTGACATCTCGGATCTGATAAAGAAGGCGAGCGAGGAGGGTGCAGCCGAGGATATGACCGGTGACGAGAGGGAACTACTTGATCTATTCAAGCAAATATTGGGTGACGATTGAATGACGAAGAAGAAAGGTAAGATCACACCTTCGCGATTGACAATAGAGACTATTGACAATAAATAATAATTCCTTTTCGTAACATGGAAATAGTTCAGTAAGGAACTCAATGACAATCAGATCAAGCTCGTCAAGTGGATGCCCCGCCTAAACTCATGGTGCAACAATACTTCCTCTTTACGAGGATCTCTCATAGCCCCACCTCTTTTAGCAGGTCTTGTATCACTTGTTCATTTTTCCTCTCCAAAAGGAGGAATGGGTTTTTCGCCCCCACCCAAGTAAGGAGGTTTATCTCAGTCTATGTTTGAGTGTATGATGTGTTAGAGGCAATAGATAATCAGTACTTATGCATAAGTTTCAATTGGTGCCAATAAAATCATCTTTTGGCACAAGTACTGGGCCCTCTTTTGCGGCGACTCACACAACGATGCCCTCAATTTTTTTGCCCCGACCCCAGTTGGGTGCGTTCGCTGTCGAGGAGGCTGAGGGAATAACTGACCTCTTGATACTTGTAACTAATGTTGCTTACAGCTGTTACAACAGTAACACATAGTTGCATACCAAAATGTAGTGTTATTATATTAATTATCTATGTAGTTACTCGTCCCCGTACTCCACCTCGAACAGGGGCTCTCCATTTGCGACGGCGAGCTGCGTGATGACGGCACACGCATAGAAAACCGTCCCATGCTCTCTGATGTCGTGGCGGTGCACATCCCTGAGGATGCCCCAGTTCTTCAGCCGTCCGTTGAAGGTCTCGTGGCGAGACCTTGCAATTCCCTGCATCGCCCGGTTCTCCGCTGGGTTGCAGTCGTTGTTCGGACACTTTATCTGCAACGGGCGCCCGACGTAGCCGTTGTCAGCCTCGATGCGCTCTCCTTTTTCGAGGCAGTGTGCAAGAACGCTGTCAAAAATTGCAACGTCAGTGTACTTACCCGCGGGGTAGGGTCCCGAGACCCAAATCAAATTCCCCGCAAGAATATCCACCCCGAGCTCGTAGCGGAGCGCGGACTTGCCCGCATATTTGAAGGAGCCGAAGGCGTTCCCCTTCCTTGCGGCTCCCTTCTGTAGGATCNTTGCTTGTTCGCACACACAATCGTAGAATACCAGTGACACACTTTTCAATGCCTGAGGTGAGCTTGATAGTCTCTGGTTGGTGATCCTCATCACCACGTTCCCTTCCCCTGCTATGTCTGTAAGTCAGCCGGGAGTTGTAGTGCGCACGAAGAATTGTGTCCCAAATTAGAGCGAAACGGTCACGGTTCCTAAGTGCGATCTCACACAGTAGGATTTCCGCAAAAGCCTCTGAGGCAGGACTAAGAGGCAATCCTAGAAGAGCCCCATTGTTGTCTGTGCCATGAGCGCTGCTGCTCGTCATTTTCGACGAATCACAAATTATCTCAACAAGAGAATTAAGCTCGTCACTCAGCCCTTCCTCGCTCAAGTACCGGCTCTCTCCAATTATTAGCCCGTCAAAATCTACCAATTGAGACAAGCGCTGTCTAACTCGCGCCCTTGTGGAATTCGGATTAGTGTGGGAAACGTCTATCCTTTCCAAACCTGTCACTCCAACGATTTCATTGTCCAATGTACCCTCATACATCAACTGACGCTCAAAGGATGCACCGATAGACGAGATTCTCCTCTGACTTTCAGAAGGAAACGACAAATCCTCTGGGCTTCTTTCATTTTCCTCATCGCTCGATCCCAAATCATCCCAGATTAGATCATCTTCTTTTCCGTGAGTGGATCGAGTGGATCGTCCTTGTGCAAGAGCATTCTTTCCTCCATCTAGCGAGCCATTCGAACCAAAAACAAAATTCATCAGACTCATCTTACGGGGTGGTCCTTCAACTGGTCCTTCAACTTCGTTGAATGAAAAGCTGACCATTCTCTTATTAAAATCGAGACGGGCCTTGGGGGACAGCATATCAGGATCACTCTCTTTTAATATACTGCGATGTCCCCTTCCGCTCAACAACTTGAGGTCTCTCAACTCGAACAGCATTGCCCAAACGCACTTCCACCCATCCAATCCAATTAGATCCCCATACTCCTCGGTGATATTGAAGGCGACGGTGAACGCACTTTGACGCTCAATTGTTTTGATAAAATCATAAGCTCTCTCCTCCCGGGCTCTGTCATATTCGCCAAGTAAACCTGTCATGTAACAAATGTTTGTGAACATTTCTTGAAAAATATCAGGGCGTCTTAATTTGCTAGCCCCGGAAAACATCTCACATGCCAAGTCAATCCCAAGACGTGTCGCTGAAACGATTCCTTTTCGATCAGGGACAGTGGACATATCTACGTGGTAGGCTCCCATAGGAACTATGCCCCATAGTCCCGAAACGGCTGAAAGAATCGGCAGCCACACACACTCTAGCAGGAGTTCTTTTTGGTCCTTGGCATCCGATCCAGCTTGTATCGTTTCTGCGTGCGACTGGAAAGGTGCTGCGCTTCTCATGACATCCTTCCAGCGCTCGACGGTCATGGATCCATCAGCACCTTCGCCTAAAGTCCTGATCTGAAACTCTTTTATATTTCTGATGACATACTCGTCAGTCGTGAATGTGGAACAGCAGCAGTGACAAAATCAACAACAGAAGAATATGAACCAAACTTACTGGTAAATCCCTTCTAGATACTCATCAGGCAGATCTCCATCGCTGATGTCTTTGCCGTAATTTTTGTTATTACGAATAAAATCAGCAAGCTTCATTCTGCGATTGGCTTTGATGTTCTCGTTGTGAAGGTCTGTATTCAAGATGATTATGCTAAACGAAAGCAAATATGCTACGGTAGGGGTAGTGTCGTCGGCCGCGGAATTATTGGGTATAAGTACGATTGAATTTGTCAGATATTGGTCCTGGTATAAATATGCCATGTAAAGAGAAAACTAACATTAACATGACCACACTTTTCGCACTGACCTGTATCACTCGCACGCTTCTCATCCGCCGAGAACAGTTTCAGCGAACCTCTAATGGATTCCTCACATTGGCAGGCAATACTCTCGGCGAATGCCTGTAAAACGCGATCAATCATTTGCGCTTCCCCAGGTAGTCGAAATGTGGAGAGGAACATGCGTAGCCCATCCAGCACCGTTTGGTGCTCAAAGCTAAAGGATGAGCAGAATGCGGTCAGAAGCTCCTTGTGGAACCAATCCTGATCCCAAACAGGGGTACTCTCATCAGTATCTTTAGCAGATTTTCCAACCTCGCCGAGGTATTGCCCAACGGCGGACTTGTTCAACCCAACCACGAGACCATTACGCAAAAAATCGGCAACGCTTTGGGGGTTGGGTGGAATGGGGAGCATTCCATTCTCCACCAGGTATTTTAGACCCATCTTGGACTTTTCGTTGAACAATCGTGCAGCATGGTGGAGGATGCGCTTCTTATTCTTGGTCTTTCGCAGGGATGATGTTGCTTTGAAAGTCTCACCCACTATAGATTCTACAGAATTAAAGAAACATCGTATGCTTCCAATTAAAGCTACAAATGCATCGATTTGGTGAGAGGTAAGTCCAGAAAGTCAGAGCGAAGAGCAATCATACTTACCCTCAAAGCATAGTTCTTTCAAATGGTCAGGCACAGACCGATACCGTGCAATAAGCATGGGAGATATCTTGTATTCTGGGTCATTGGAACGAGGTGTTGAAGCACTCGTCGTACCAGACCTGCTCGACGTGGATGGCAAATAGGGCTCACCCTCTTCATCTACCAAGCCACCGCAGCATCTACAGAGCTCAGCAAGCAAACCAGAAGCCACGTCTGACTGTGTCATGGAGCAATCGTACGTCCAAAATAATTCATCAATCGTGCTGATCGGTTTGCCTGCTTTGCCACCGGCATGTCCGCTGCTCAAGCATAAAATATCGACTAAGCTTTCTAAAATCACCTCCACCTCCATATCGAAGATCATATTGGCCTGGTATTCTATCCCATCTGCCGGCAGTCGCCGGCGTCGCAAGAGCGATAATGCACGCTGGTAAAATCCACTGAATACACTCTCGAACTGCAAAGTCAAGTAGGGACGCAATTTAGGTAAACTCCACATGAGTGAGAACGTTGCGCATACCTGGGAAAGCAACTCGAGTGATATGGCAGATCGGCCATCACCTAGAACGTCAGCTCCAGAGGACGAGGAAGATGTTGCGTTCGAGGAAGGGATTAAATCGTGTTGGGCCAAGGGTGCTTGGCCTGCTCTCAATAGTGCAAGACAGAGGTCATCTCCAATAAGACGAAGTACGTCTTCCTCCACCGAAGTGACGGATGACTGTTGTACAGAAAGAGAGCTGGGATATTTGACTTCAGTGGAGACAGCAGCATTTGAACCCCAACCTGTACTAAGGCAACATTGAATCAACCTCAGACACAACATCCGAGTGTCATCACCCATGCTCTCATACCCCACCATGTTATCATTCCACTTATCGCCACCATCATTGTTGCGCAAAGATAGTGAATCGATCAAGAACTGCAAGATTTTTCTTCCTCCAGTCAAATGCCTGCTCGATATCCTACTGCTCAAACTATTGCTCACACTACTCTGCAATGTGCTCTGGGCATCCTCCATCCCAAAGACGACGTGTACGATTCTCATTAGGACCTGTTCGAAGTGAAAACTTAGTGCAGGAGAATGATGCCCGCCGCCATCGCGGACGAAGGTGAGTCGAGTCACAAACACGACTTGAAAGGCCTCCATAACCACAGACGACGGCAGGCGTTGGACACTGATCATTGATCGCGCTGAGCTTCGTTGTGGCACGTCCTGATCATTCGCCACCTTTTCAGGTGCTTCGAAACTCAATTTCGACTTCCCATCGTCCAGTTGCAGCTGTTGCGTTTGTCGCTCCCTCACCGTTAAAAACACTTGTCTCAATAACGCAGCCTCGGCAGCACGTGCGCCCGCAGCATCCAACTCAACCAACAACTTCAACAAATCTGCGATTGCCATTTCCACAGCCTCGTCGGCACCAGCGTCAGTCTGTTCGAATCGACAAGCAAGTACGCCACGAGCTATCGGTTCCAATGACGTTCCGTGAACGATATGTGCCAACGCATCCATCTGCTGTTGACTGTCGACCTGGCCCTCGTTAGCCCTCTCAACATTTCTAAGATTATCACCATTACCACCAACATTATTGCCGCGATTATTGTTTGTGCATCTAGTAAGCTGCACAATACTCCCTCGCTCCAGCAGTCTATGCAATGCACGCAATGCCACGAGTGTGTGTGGACCAGCAGCGCGTGGATCGACAATAACGGCGAGGAAGGGTGCAACGTATGGACCCGGATCGAGTGTTAGTTGTTGTTTTTCCTGCAGTGGCCGCGGAGGCTGATTTTGATGCTTGTGAGGTGGGAGGAATGGCAAAGACAACGCAGGGACCGACAGGGAGCCTGGAGGTCTGGTCGGATTATAACTAGGTGAGGAGGGGGGGACGGAGTGAGGAGTGGGGGGCGAGGCTGGCGGCATAGCGTGATGGCGCTGTTCCTGGGGAGCTGGTTCGTCTTGGGCTGCTTCGTCAGCAGTGACTGTTTTATTGCCATCATTGTGAACCTCAGCAGAGTCGAAGATAGCGTGAGTGGGCGATATGACTCCCAAATCGAAATTAGAGGTAGAACAGGATTCTCCACCGGGATTTCCCACTCCACCTCCACCAACATTCGCATCCAAGAATCGTCCACGAACAAATGCACGTAATTCATGCAATCCCACAGCCAATTTGCCGCGTGCAATGAATGGCGGTCCTCCCCGTAGAGACGCCAAGACTAACCAAGCCTCCTCGTTGATGTGACGTGCTGCATCATGGATTGACGGACGGGGTATGTTGGGCGGGAAGGATGCGATCTTCATGGTCGGTGTGGGTTCTTTTGTGTGAACTCAAACTTGGGCTTATGCTGTGATTTCTTTGACCCGATAGCTGATTTACCAATATACATTAGAGGGTGTTGAACATATTTTCCTTCGCAAGTCCTTGTTTCACCGTCTTATGTGTGTTCGTGGCCGGAAAAGGTGATTTCTTTAGACGGACGATATATACACATTACAAAATGACCATTTTCTATTTGTGTGTTCATAAATTTCATATGCCGACACATATAAGCTTCCACCTGGAACTTTATTTGTGCTACAAATACAAAACTCACATATACAAATAG
>JALLOS010000452.1:0-12359 GCA_036939435.1 Stephanodiscus minutulus
TCAATGGCACCAAACCCTGGTTGTGTCCCGGCGGTGTCTTCAACTATGGCGCGACATTCTACGGAGAGTGCTCTCCCACCGGCGTGAGGGCAGTGAACCAGTTTAGCAGGTTCCACGAGAACTGGGGTCAGAAGTTTGATGTTGGGTACTTTGCCAACAAGGCAGAGGGTGATGGACTTCAGGTGATCAGCACCAACGCCATCAAGGGCTATGCATACTGGGATAATAACTACGGTTACCAAGGCGCGAAAACTTCGGGAATTGCACTCAAGGACCAAGCAGATGGTAACATCTACATGACCGGCGGTGGTATGGACATCTGGAACACTCAAGATGATTTCAACTACCACTCTCAGGCGGTTACGGGGGATTACACCGCCATTGTGCACGCGGACAAATTGTCCGGCTCTGGAGCCGATGTATGGGCTAAGGCGGGCCTCATGTTCCGCAAGAGCATCGCTCCTGATTCAGTCCACTACTCTGTATATCTTACCCGGGCCAGCGGCATTTGCTTCCAAGTACGGCCGGTTGCGAATGGCACAACCACGCATCTTGGGTGCGTCCAAACAGGCATCAAGTCTTCATGGCTCATGATTCGAAAGAGCGGGAACGTGTTCACCGCGCACGTTAAATCTACGGGTTCGGAGATTTGGACGCAAGTTAATACTTACATGAATGCTGCATTCGCTCAAGCAGTTGGAAACAATTACAATGTTGGTCTTGCCGCTTGTTCTCACGAGTGGGATCCCAAGCACGTTGTGGAGGCCGTCTTCTCCCAGTACTTGGTGACACCCACCACCGCTTCCTCAACGGCCCTGACTCGTAAAGTTCGTGTGCAATTGGGTGGCGCAAACTGGAACTACTTGCACTTAAGAGAGGTTGAGGTGTGGGATCAAAATGGCATCAATAGGGCATTGAATAAGAATGCAACTCAGTCGAGTACCATGACTGGATATCCAGCATCAAGTGCAGTGAATGGTGTTGTGACAGGTTGGTCATTTTCTCACACCAATGGGGGAGCAAGTAAGTACCACTTATCAGCTGCAATATCACTGCACATCTTGTTCAATACTCTAACCATTTCTCCTGCGCTTCGATAGGCGAATGGTGGGATGTGGACTTAGGAGAGGATGTGTCAGTGGCGAAAGTGACGATATACAATCGAGTTGATTGTTGTTCGGACCGTCTATCAAATTCGCTTGTATCACTCCACGATTCTCAAGGCATGCCTCTGAAATCATACGCAATTGGCAATGCTGCTGGCATTCCCGTGCTTAACATTAGCTTTGCGGGCAACTAGCAACCCTCATTCAGGGCAGGATCGGGGCCCCCAAGTTTTGTGCAGCATTTGGGTCGTTCACCCTGAGAAGAATCCAATTGAAAGAGCCTAACCTGTCCAATCTCTCTAGAGAGGAATAAAAGTGACATAGAAGTAGACAATGAGTTTAAAAAGTAAGATCCTTTTGATTGTGATTGCCTAAAGTTCAAAAACCTTATCACAGAGGCAAGGCAGGTAGACGAAGAGGAATTCCTGCAAGTGTGAGCCCACTCAACCTGTGTTTTGGATTCGTCTATTGTACTATTTACTAACGTGAACAGACAGCTGTACAAATCATCCAGAATTTCTGGGTAGTACTGACTTATGGGGTTCATGCCGGTTATCATCAGAGTTAATAACTGTATCTCTAAGGATTTTGGTGCAATGTTATTCTCTCTACAAACCCCGTGCGTAAAGGCCAGGCCTTAACAGCTTAACCACTAGAGATGGGCGCATAATATATTATGCGCTCAACTTTTTAATGAGCTCCGTGATCACTTAATAACTTTTTTACTTTTTGTACGCTGACATGTTTGATAGCTAGAAATGACCACGCGCTCTTCAGCTCCAATCGTGGCGCTTCACATTTAAACGAAGCTCGTCGCATCGATGACCTAGGTAGAGGGTCCGTTTTGGGGTATGAAATTCTCACTATTTACATCGTATGAATGCCAGCGCTCCAGCATCCACGTGGATGGTTAGATGTGCAATATCTAGCACACCCTTTCGATGGCATGTTCAATGTGATTGTTCCGCCTCGCTTTTCTGTTCGGCGTGATTGTTCCGCCTCGCTTTTGGCACCAGTCTCCTTGATTTGACAGCACCCTTTGTGATGATGCAGGCGCCATGATTTGCTCAATGATACGATGTTGTCGCGTGGGTGTCTCATTTGTCGTGTTCGTGTTCGTATTCGTCTTCATGTGGGCGTCTTGTTTTTCCTTTTCTTCGTCTTCGTGTGGTCGTCTTGTTCGTCTTTTTTTGTTTTCGTGTTCGGTGAGTTGGTTGCCTAAACCAATACTTGTGTTGCTTGAGGGTGGCGCTGCTTGAGGGTGGCATTTCTCGGGGGTGGCACTGCTTGAACTTGAGGGTGGCGCTTCTCGAGGGTGGTGCTACTCGGGGGTGGAGCTGCTTGAGGGTGGCACTTCTCGGGGGTGGCGCTGCTCAGGGGTGGCGCTGGTTGTTTACGTGGATAGACTATCCACGGAAAATTTCTTGATCACTGCTAAACATCGACGCAACTCAGTGGTGATTAATTGGTTATTAAGTTACGATGTTAAGGTGATCAACAAATAATGAGCTGATCACTGGACTATGTTGTGTTATGTGTTTTGGCTCGTCTCGCTAAAATGTCTCGGGGGCAAATGTCTCGGCGGCAATTTTTTACATTGTGTAAATGCCAGCGCTCCAGCATCCACGTGGATGGTTAGATATGCAATATCCAGCACACCCTTTCGATGGCATGGATCACTGCTAAACATCGCCGCAACTCAGTGGTGATTAATTGGTTATTAAGTTACGCTGTTAAGGTGATCAACAAATAATGAGCTGATCACTGGACTATGTTGTGTTGTGTGTTTTGGCTCGTCTTGCCAAAATGTCTCGGCGGCAAATGTCTCTGAGGCAAATTCTTACATCATGTGAATGCCAGCGCTTCAGCATCCAAGTGGATGGTTAGATATGCAATATCTAGCAGAAGTGATGCAACAACAAGCTGTCGCAATGAGAGAATGAGAGGGTGGCGCAACGAGAGGGCGGTGAGAGGCAATGCGACAACCAGCTATTGTGACAAGACGACGATAGGGTGGTACAATGAGAGGACGACACGTACATGGTGATGCGACAACCAGCTGGCACGACGAGGTGACAAGAGGGCAGCGCAACGAGAGGCGACACAGCAACGATTGCGAGGACGATATTGGTCCCTGGTTCAAATCCACAAAACCTGGATACTATTTTTTGTTTTAGCAATTATTTTAGCTAATTTTCCTGTTGCTACTATTTTAGCAATCTCTACATACCTAAAAACACGAGCCTTCTACAGTCACTCATATCTCATATAGTACTCACTCTGCACCAACCCCTACCATTCACACCCTACAACAATTTGGCTTGGCTCACCATCATAAAAGCCTTCGCAATTCATATTCGCTACGCACGACATAATTCATTGACCAACCTGTCTTTCCCCCTAATCCCGACCCCACCACCGCTCCTCTCTTTAATGGTCAATCGATAGGAACCTAAACCTAAATATGATATGATCATAAATACCTTTCTTGAGTACCTTAAGGGAGTATGACTCCCTATTGCTAGGCGGGACTGTCTGACCGTCGTCTGAAGTGCGTCAGACAAGAGCATTCGTGGATCTTTCCATCGATTTCGGTGATCTTCCTTTTTCGATGTGTTTAGCTTGTAGATTAAGCTAAACACTCACTTTTTCCCTTGACATTCGTCTTAAGATGTCTCGAGACATGAAGAAAAGATTTGGATTTGTCAACGTTTCCGGCAATGCATTTAATGACATCACGAATACGTGTGTCAATGCGGATTACTTGGCTCCTCTACCTATGGCGGTTATGTAGGAACCTCGTCTCGAATCGTTTTGGTCATCTCGACCTGCCCCAACCTCCTGTCCTGCCTAATGATTCCATCTCAATTGGCTGACAATTGTCGCTCACGACACGATAGGCAGGGGGTTGCAATGGGCCTGAAATGTCAACCTGATTCTCTCTATTTTTGTTGACATTGGGGAATAAAATGTCACCTAGTCCGACATTGGGAAAATGTCATATATATTGTCTAGTATTACGAAATCTATATAAGCCGTCCATGTTGATGCCTACGAATACTCTTGACTATGAATTTCACTTGTGAAGTGAGTTTGTTGCGAGACGGAGCTGTGGGCGCCCGCGTGATACAAGCGTCCGCCCATGTCCGTCCCGCGTGTGGGGGTGCTGGCAAACTCCTCCCCTATGCGGTGACCTGGCATTTCATCCAGGTCGATGGCGATCTCTCGCCTAGGGGAGCAGGGCTTTGCACGTTACCGTACTAAGCCTGCAAAGTTTTGGCACTACCCACAACCATCTTCACACAGTAGCATACGTACGTATCCTTCCATGCATCATGCCTCAAGTTGTTAACGAACCTAGGTCCAGTCACGTGACTTGAGCGGTGTCAACGTGGTGATGTTCTGCATCTGTCCGAGGAACATGACATCAGAAACACATTTCTTCAGTCCCCTCAAGATCAGACGGTCGTGACAGGCTGGTCTTGCCGTCATTGTTGTGAATGGTCATCATAATAAAATATTTAGTTTAGATTATCATAGTACCTACAAGATACGTACTCACTGAAGCTGGACACCACATAAAAAAAAAATCAGAACAACCCTGCTAATTTACAAAAAGAACTTCCCCCAACAATGAACAATGCACAGAAGCATGATACTCTCCCGCATTGCCAGTAAACGCAATAGTATGAATAACAATGAAGATGACAATTCCGAAAGTTCTGACGACAGCAACTACAATAAACTGGGCGAAACTCTTGCACGAGCTACAAAATTCCTTGGCACAATCGTTAAGGGCCAGAATAGCAATGATGACCATGATCCCAACCTCGACATTGATAGACATCGACAGTCGGTGGGGAGCGTTGGGCCGATGAATATGGTGGAGGAAAATCTAGTGGCGTTGAATGAAAGATACGAAGGGGTGAACGATGATAATCTTTACAACTGCCTGAGGAGCGTACGACATGCTATGAACGGTGAGATGGGGGTGAATCACTCGGTCGAAAACGAATTTTCGTTTGATTCCGATGATGCAAGTGAAATGGCCTTGCCACCACTTGGCGGGGGAGACTCGAGCGATATAGGTGAAGAAAGTTGTTTTCGCAGTTCCGTTGACGGCCATATTGTAGGAGACGAAAAGCCATCCGCAGTAATGTCTCGATGTCCTAGTGATGTGTCAATCGTCTCTTTTCCTCGACGGACATCTGATGATGTATCCTCACACTCCGCCGAGATCATTGCTAAGAAATCGACCATTGGGCTTCGTTCATCAGAAGCTTCCACTTATTCAAATATCACAAGGTTATTCTCCAATCAAGGCAACAGTAACGGACCAATGAATTCTTCTCGTCGCGATTTGATGAACACTTCCAATCGTGATCTGAACGCTTCCAATCGTGACATGATGAACACTTCAAATCGCGATCTAATGAGGTTAACAGAGGAGGCGTCAGGTGTTGCGGGTGACAGCGGTGTCAAGGATTCTTCCATCAACTCAACGTTCACGGACCACCATGCGAAGTCTCGTGCCACTTTTGTGAGACGCAACATGTCCCAAGCTGCATCTACATCAAAATCGTTTCGTGATGTACAAAAATTAATGAAGGAAAAAGGAGCTATAACCGGCAGTTCGATCAGACAGATGTTGCAGGAGGCGGCCGAGGAGCATGCTGTCAATAATGAATATGAAGGGATACGAGATTTGGACTCGGACGATGGTGTCGTCGATTTATCTAGAGCTTTGGACGAGAACGACCCACAACAACTACAGACACCACGATTCAATGGGGTCGACATTAGACATGATTGTTCTGACAACAATTATCTCGGAAAAGCCGTCTCACAAATTGAAGAAGAGTCATTTCAACAACACGAAGCACATCAACTAAGTCTCGAGCAAGATCCAATATTTGGAAAATTAAATGACATGAGCATAAGGCCATTCATTAAAATACCCTCACGTGAAACCATTTTTGGGACATTGATCGACCTCGCTCGCAATGCGGCTGATCATGGCGAGATTCGATTACTGGCGGTACATGGGACAAAGTATGTGGGGAAAACAAAGCTTATAAAAAAAGTCATCGAGACGGTGCAGAGTCAAGGTTTGGGATTCACAGTACTCACATCTGTGAGGTCGACAAATGATATTCTTACGTCATTCTTCTGTTTTCGTGAGATTGCGAGTGCAGCATTGAGGGCGTGTGATTCAGTGACAGAGTCCGTTGATGAAAATAACTACGCTGAACAAGTTGGAGGCACCCAGCTAGAGTCGAACAAGGAGGAAGAAGATGACAAATTGAAATTGATAATAGAACGACTCAAAAGAAGGAAGATTCTGAACAAGTCGGATCAATTAATGATCAGTCGGATCTTACCCGTGGTTATGGATGATCAGCTACTCAGTTTGCTCAAAGGTCGAAGCCCCGCTGCATTGGCCAAAGACATTGCGACAGCGTTATTCAAGATATTAATTCCCCTTCAACCTCTCTGTTTTGTCTTCGAGGCAGATGGAGACGATTGCGATATTGATCCGAGCTCGTGGGATCTAATTGAAGAAATGCTACTTTCGGCTGGGACTCAATGTCCTCAAATGTTGATGATCGCCGTATCCCGACATTCACTGTTGAACAATATTCCTCATGACAAGAACCTAAACAATCAATTTGTCAACGTCAACATTGAAAAAATGGACAAACGTGATACAGAATGCTACATCCGAGCCTTATTTTGCGACACGAATATCGATCGGAACATGCAGGTAGATCCGCATGTGGCGCATGCTGTTTATCACCGTGCAAACGGATGCCCTCTCTTTACAGAACGGATTGTCTTGTGGTCGCAAAGGAAGGATTTGATTGAATTGGATGAAACACGAAATGCTGTATCATTAAATTTACCCACGATCGGTCGCAATGATCATGAGATTTGTAGTTATTCTTCCATTCATGATGAGGCTTGGCTGCTAAAGACTCTTCCCGCTAACCTGTACGAAGAGATCTTGGAGAAAATCAATACTCTACCACATAATTTACTTGATGCATTGAAAGTCGCGGCCCAAATAGGGATCACGTTCGATGTTGACAATTATGCATCGATGTCTCTCCAGGGTTTCCACAACTCCCTGCAGGAGTTAATCACAAGCCACGGTATATTTGACAAAAAGAATGACCACTGCTACAGGTGGAGACACGTTGTCGTGTACGAAGCAGTTACATCTATCATCATCTCAAACGAACGATTAGAGATACAGGGCCGCATCGCTGATTCGTTGCGGGATTTACCCCTCTCTCATATGGGTAATAATTGTGTTCAATATGCTTCCCACTATGCACTCTGCGAACGATGGGACGATGCTTTCGATCGATACATGGAGGCGGGGAATGAGGCAGAAAAGAAACACGACTTCGCTGGAGCTGTGGGGATTTTTCAACAGGCAAAGATGTGCCTTACAAAGACAAGAAAGAATCCGTCGTTGCAACGTAGATTGTCTCCTCACGCCGCCATGGGATTGTGCCTCAGAGAGCTCATGAGATATGCGGATGCGGAGACAGAGTTACAATTTTGTCTGGAGCAAATCATGAATGTGCCAGAATATAGGCGGAATGTTGATATTGAACTAGAAGTGGTCACAACCCTTGCGATGCTGAAACAATCTCAAAGCAAATATTCTGAAGCGATGGCGATGTTTGAACGCGCCCTGCCACTAGCCCGTGCTAATAAAGAGAAACACTCCCAAGTATGGCTCGCGCATCATGTCGCTTCTTGTGCAGAAATACATCGAAAAGCAGGTGACCTTTTGCAGGCTAAGACCTTGCACACGGAGGCATTGGCATATCGTGAGCTGGCAGTAAAAGAAAATTCCTGCACGATTCTTGAACTGGCAATATCTTTCACCCAGCTGGGGTGCACTCTGTCGGGCCTGGGTGATACTTCTTGCGCCTACAATCTTCATAGAAAGGCTCTTGCGGCACGTTGTGCTAATCTTGACTTTTATCACAGCCTCGTGTCAGAATCGTACGTGATTTGTGCAATGTGGCTGTTTTAGCTTTCCAAATAGATGTCATTTCAATCTCGCACGAACATTTTTCATTTTTTCCACAGCCTGAACTATTGCGCCGATGCACTTCAAGCGTTGAAGAGAGGCTGTGAAGGAATTCCATTGAGTATGCACGCGGTAAAAATTAGGAAGGTTGTGTTTGGACCTAACCACCCTGCCTACGCTCATTCGCTGTCAGTCCTTGCATCATGCTACCACCAAGTAGGGCGATCTTTTGACGCGCTGGGTCTCCTCAAGGAGTGCCTTGAGATATGCGAGAAAGCATTCTCACCGAACCACGCCAACATAATCCCGAACCTCATGCTCTACGGATCAATTTTAAGTGTCTCGGGCAAATGTGAAATGGCTAGGGTTGCTTTCGCAAGGGCTCTAAATATTCATAAGATGAATTTCAAAGAAGGACAGAACACACATCAACTTGTCAAATTGCAGAATGCACTGGAACAATTATCCGTTCGATCAGAGCCACAAACGAAGGAGAAGTCAATGCTTGATATTCCTATTTCGCTTGAGAACTCAGCGCTGACGCATGTTGTAGTTTGCGCTGATTTTGGACATCGCTCCAGTGATGAGTATATGTTATGTTGCGCAGCATCTTTCCAGAAAATGGGCATCCTTAAACTTGTGTCCATCGTAGCTGTCAGCCCTCCTCACGACGTTCGTGCGAACATTGTACGGGAAGCGTTGGATAGTCTGATGTTATCAAACATTCCTGTTGCTTACGGTGCATCATCGGCGTCTGAAAGTAGGACATCTACTGATGCAACATTAAGTGCCGAATACGGCAAACTTTCTGCCCACGTGAGTAATACTGGAGTTGAGCTACTAAAACGAGTCTTGCTGGATGCGCCAGAGAAGTCTCTTGTCGTCATGTGTACCGCTTACTTCGGTGATGTGAGCGAAGTGATTGACTCCCACCGCGATTTGTTCGCCAGCAAGGTGAAAGAAGTTGTCATAATTGGTTCTGTCAAGCCTCTGAGAAGAAAAGGCTTCATTGAACCTGAAGATTTTGGCGGGGATGAGGAAGATTCATTCGCTAAGAATGTGTATTCGGCTTGTCAAGAATTGGATATTCCGACTGTTACCTTATTCAAAAACGCTGCACGAGGTTTCCCTTTTTCGAGCACGCTCGTGGACGACTTGGCATTGACAAATCACATGGTGAGCACCAAAGTCCAACAAGCTGAAGAAATGCACGTGAATGGTGTTTGGGAACTGATTAAGCAGCTCAAGTCAGAGACAAGCTACTTCGCTCCAAATAATGTGGACGTAAAAAGGTTTCACAAGTATTCGCTCGGAGGTAAAGCCCCAACTGCTGGCGAACGTAATATTTGGCCATCAATAAAGTCAATCAATCTTGAGTTAGTGCTTGGGCTCTTATGCTGCATCCCCACTTACCAAAAAGCGCATTTCCGGTGGGAAAGTCATCAAGTGAACGGCACGGTACACAAAGTCTGCCGTCATGTCAACTCCATAGCTGGCATTATCAACGCCGAAGAATTATCAAATGAACTGCATATGCTAATCGGATTTGCCATGCGGGCATCACTCCTCAACACTTCTTGCTGATTATTCATGCAATCGATCTGACTAGTTTACGCAACATTTTCTTGGATTGATAATGATATTATCATTTCTTAATTTACTGGCGAATATCAAGTGCTTAAGATTTCCTTAAGAGGCCTTCTACAACCAATACAGTTTCAAATATCACAATTATCAACGAAATTTATATGATGAATACCACCACCTTCTGCAGGTCGTTCTGTGCCATTAATTAGATAGTTGGTTTTATACCACACACCCCACGACCGGCCTTCGCAGGTAATTATAGGTGCATCAGAATCTATGCTGCAACGCATGCCATATCCAGGAGTTATGGCACTTGATAACTCGCAAAATGCAGTCATTGCAGCCCCTCTGCCCGAGCCTCTGGTCATACAATTGTCGACGCCGTTCAAACGTAAGGTGCGGAGAAGAGCACCAGTACTAATATCCCATAAAGCGAATTGAATACCATCATTATGGTCGGCAAAGGGTGCAATTGCAATACTCTCAGAGGGATCGATTGCCAGCCCGGTGCATCTAACTGACTTGGTTGGGTGAAGAAGATGATCTGGAATGGAAAGCTCGAACAATTTTGATTGCTGATATCGAGAAGGATCACTGCAGTTGCTCATACGGCGCAGATCNGATTTCGACCAGCTATCTCTGATGCTTATGTAAGATCCGGTTGCAAGATCAAGAAAACTTGATCCGATTCTCCCGTCGCCGCCATGCGCAAATGCAGCCAATTTAATTGTCCCTGCCCTTTTGCCTTGTGATGCGTCGGTTGCGAAGCAGAAATCATTGACGGGTGACGCTGTAGCGTATATTTCAGCTTCATCGCCCCCTCTAGGCAAGGTGGTACTTATTTTCTTCAATGCGAAGTTGCGTTGATCGTTCTGAATATCATGCACGGTAGAACCAACGAAAAAGTCTTCACCGTTAGTTGCTAGACGCACTCCCTGATATTGCAGAAATGTAGAGCGACTGTGGCCGGGCAGGAGAGAAAAGAATAGTACACAACAGGGCGCAAGATTTATAATGGAATTATTACTCATCATAGTAAAAAACATACCTCTTGAAAGCCGAATATCCTTTGGCGCGAGAAGGTCCTCGATAGTATATACCATCATTGGAAATAGTCGCGATGTGAGGCATGGCGATGGAACGTCTATCGCCGTGACTGGGGATGACATCGAACGTGGGAGCCGTGGGCTGCAGGTGTGACTTGCATTCGCAGTCATTGCTCCACGGCATTTGTTGGTGTTTTCTAAAGTAGGAGAGGAGGGGAAAATTTGGGATATTAGCACTAGATGTATGTGTTGCATCAATGGGAAACGAAAAATCCAGCTTACGTTTGCAGCGGATGAAGCATCGAGAACCATTCTTGTACAGAGGAAGACTCTGATCCGGATTTCGAGGTATGAACTACTGGCCATGCGTAGTATGGTCGTCTCTGATGATGCCTTTGATCACATCCCGTATCTTCTAGGGGATGAGTGTGGGGATGCGTGGTGTACTTTTTTGATTGATTACGTAGCATCTCCAACGTGGACGAAGTTGGTGTGATACATGCCCTCCTTGCAATACTCATGGGTCCCAGCTTCATGGATACAATTGAATTCCTCCTCTGGATGCTCGTACAATATTCTAACGATGCTTGTAATAGTAGCTTCGTCCTTTCAGTGCAAGGGAACGGTGGTGGCGGAAACGGCGGTAGCCCGTCGTCCGCAATTGTATTGACACGTAGCTTCTTCTTCTTTTGACCGTGCAATAGCAAAGAGGAGGATGCACATTGCCCAGAGCTATGGCACATTGTATCGTTCGGCAGGAATGATCCACGAAATAATGCAATCCTTCGAACGTCACCACTCGTCACGATGCCACCAGGCCGATGAAGTTGTTCGTTTTCGGACGTCGAAGCCCTCTCGTCGATAATGTTGTTTGCATCAATAAGTAGTTTTTGTGTAATGCGTTGGATGCAGGCATCGTTGTTCCCGTCAATCGCGAACGCGGATATCGGAAAATACCTCTTCAGCGTCGGATCGTACCGAAAATTGCCCACCACGCTTCTTTCGCATTTTTTGGGAGTAGTAGTGCGCCGCCGACGACGTTCCTCCATTCGCGATGCGTCCAAAGCCGCTGCCGCGGCGGGCGGCGACAGATCTCGCGGACGGCTCTGAGAAGTTGAGGTCACAGCAGTCGTCGGTGTTGCGTTTTCTATCGATGGATGCGTCGTCGTCTGCTTCTGCCGCTGGAGCTGGAGTTGCGCCACGATGTCATCGTCTCCGTCCACTCCGGCGTTGTTGTTACCACTGCCACTGCCACCACCGTCGGACTGCCGATTGGGCTTCTCCGCGAACGTCATTCTTCTGCCATTGTTGACCCCATGGCCTTCGGATGCTGATCGCGGTCCCTTGTATTGATTCGTGTTTGCCCGGCGCTGGCGTTGGCGTTGGCGCTGCTTCTTCATCGCGGCAGGCGGAATGAAGAGCAGTCGGTGCAGATGCGTGGCGCGTGGACGGAGGCTTTTTTACTTTTTACGCCTCATAGAGGGCGGGAACTTGGTACGTACTTTATCTACCTCTACATACCTACCCACAGCCACATACTTTTTAGGAGTCTTTAAGAAAGGGAATGACGGG
>JALLOS010000453.1:0-12354 GCA_036939435.1 Stephanodiscus minutulus
CGATCGAGAACCCCCGTCGAAAAGGAACGGGACCGCCGGGGGGGGGGGGGGGCGTTCTTCCGCGACGGCGGCCGCATCAAGGCACTCGTTCGCGCACCTGTCGGACGTCGAGGAGGATCAGGCATCGGTCGGCTCGAGGCGATCGAAAACTAGTAGCGCCCGAAGCCATCTCAGCAATCACAGCGATGATCGCAGCGGTACCACCGGCGAATCCGCGGGGACGGGCAAGAGACTGACCCGGAAGGGATTATTGCATCACATCAGGCAACTCGCTTCGAAAGTTAAGAACACGCTCGGCGAGTTGGGCGGTTTGAACGGCGTTCACAGGTTTCAGCTGGGCGAAATGGCGCGCTACAAGACAGTGAAGATACAGGACAAAAATTGGATGATAGCTGTGGGTAAATACGATGTCATGACCATGACTGCGGAGGGTAAGTTGTTGGATGTCATTCGATGAAAATTACTCTTCTCCAACTGAATCGCATTCCCCCACTCATGTCTGATGCATGTCTCTTTGTGTCACTTTCCCGGGGTCTATGATGTTGTCCTTCGTATTACTGTTGTGCAGTGGAGGTCGTTGCTGTAAAAATCGACGCCGTACTCGAGATTCCGTATTACACCATCCAACTGCCTGACGGATCCCTCAAAAGGACGAATTGGGACAACTTGATGACATTGTCAGAGTACAAAAAGATGAAGTCCGCCGCTGCGTCCGCCGACGGGAACGGCGGCATGGACGATGATTCTCTGCCTCGCAGCAGCAGCAGGATCCGAAGTATTCTCGGCTTCTCGTCGCGAGGTCGAGGCGGCCGCGCTCGGAGTCTCAGCCGCTCGTCGAGTCGCGGGCGGGAGGGGGAAAGCGAGCGGGAGCGATCCGCCAGCCGCCCCCCATCGAGGGGCAGCCGCGGCGGACAACGCCGCGATAGCAGTCGCAGATCTTCGTCGAAATCGCGGGAGGGCGACGATGACGACAACGACTTTGCTTCCGACTCGTCATCGCGTCGGGCATCGAGATCAACCTCGACACGTGGATCTGACTCAACCCAAGGCAATGGCGGGGGCAGCACCAAAGGTCGCAGCAGCGGTGATGGCAGTCGTAGTCATCAGGGCCGCCCTCGTAGCCAAAGTCCATTCTTTAGACGGCACGAGGTGGAAGAGTTCGATGATCGCCGCGATCGTCGTTCTCGTTCGACCAAGAATCACCAGGACCCATCGCGCTCCCAGCCTCGCAGCAGAAGTAGGCGATCCCCTTCTCATATGGCAGCTAGGGTATCGATGGATGGTGGTACTCCATGTCATGAGGAGAAATCTACAGATTCCAAGAGAAGCAGGACGAAGGACGACCAACAATCGTTGGTGAGATCGGGCTCTTCTAACCATATTGATGGCCCTCTCCGTCATAGTAGTTCAGATATATCCAGTGCGAGAAACGGAGACTTAGAGACTGCTAAAAATCAATTGGAATGTGGGATCGTTGTTGTTGAGGATGTCAATGAGGATACGGACGATGATGATTATTGGTAGATTAGGCGAAGCAATCTGTTTTTAGGTTCAAATATATTGGCATGCTAGGCCTGAGCAGTCAGTGTATTCTAACAAGCTTTATTTTATATCCTCTCAGCTTGTGGCTCCCTTCTCAAAAAATTTGCAGATAACATCATTCCCAACACCTATCTCTGCAACCCGTAACAGTTCGTGTATGTCGTCCGCCTTGTAACACGAATCCAACTTGGACGCTAAACGTTCCGAAGATTCACTAGTTTTCTCCTCGCAGTTGTCCACGACAAAATCCTTCGAAAGTTGGTCCAAAATTGCATAAAGAGTGATCATCGGGCGCAACGACCTGGAATAATCTTCGATCATGGTCGTGCGACGAGTTGAATTGCCACCCCGTGTATTATTGACGGCTGATACTCCCGAGGATGCTGCATCTTTGCTCGTCCAATCCTTATACGATCTAGCTCGTTCGATATTCTTTTTACCGGTGGAAATCCCGCGAGAAGTTACACATCCACTATCAGTCACACCGAGAGAGTGCCTGTGCCCTGCACAACGCATGAGCCCGGCAAGAAACTTTGACTTGTACACCTCCCACTGACGAGAAGGAGACGGAGTTCGTATCTCCTCCGAACCACTAAGGTTATGCGTCTTTGTTGCAGAGCCACCAGTCGGCTTATCGTCTGTGTTGTAGAACAAAATAGAGAGGAGAGCGGCCATCGGCGCAGCGTCTGTAAAAGGGGGCACGCCCGTCATTGTGAGCTCTTGAAAGAGATAAAACATGGAATTCAGCCGAATTATCAACAGCTCACCTGCAACTCCCCTCTCTAGACGTTTCAATCTAGTATCAATCCTTGATGCATTAAAGTCGGGGTCATCTAATATGTCAACACCCACCAAAAAACCCGCACTAAGTCCCCTTGCGTGTCGCGAAACTTCTAAACTCTCATCATGCTCTGCATTCTTGGCAAATAAATTTGCGGAATACAGCTGGTAGAGCAGTAATAGAAAGTTGGACGACGATGATCCACCGCCGCAGTCGGCTCCCAATGCCTCGCCGTGTGCCATTCTCAATAGGAGGAAGCGTAAGTCATGCAAGCAATTCCACAATATACTCTTAGGGCGAGCACCGATCGAGTTGGTGACACTGGCGTTGTAGTCGGCCAAAGCTGTTTCAACGGCTATTAGAGGAACCTTCGATGTCTTGGACGATACGAGGGGAATAATAACGTTACAGGTCACTCTTGAATTTCGCAAACTGGCCCCTTCCCACTCGCCTGTCAGTAAGTGGACATGAATGAATGACGAATATGATGGGTGTTAGGAATCTAGGTCCAAAACGCAAAAACATATTGACTCGATGATACACTCCACTCGACTTACTCTTTGGTGCCTTGGGATGATTCCGATCAGCAGCTTTCGCACGCTGATGACACGAACAGTGGATTGCATTCCCTGCCGATACCGTTGTTGTGTAGTAATTGGACCTACTACTGTTTCCACCACCACCACCTGTGCCCGTAATAGAAGTTGATAAACTCATGGACGATAACGCATGGGAAGTTTCCTCCAGTGCATTCGCGGCACTCCGTGCCTTTGTGAACAATGCTTCCGTACCAGTAGTTTTCATCAGTGTGTTAGGGAAGGATAGGGGCAATGATAACAATAATACGGTTCCATCAATGTCGCCCTTCCCACCCCCTTGGCTGGAGGGTATGGAAACCTTCTTCATGTAAGCGTACATACCCAACATTTCCGAGGGTTGTAGAGTGCGACCCTCCTGACATACGGCGCACGTAACGCCTGCCTCATCGGCCATTGCCTCCATCTCGGCCATCCATGATGGCTGGGCCTTGGGTTGCTGCGGTGCTGTGGCAGTTGACCCTTTTGCAGATGAAGCACGTGTTCTCGGCTGAGAAAAGGATGGTGCTAGTAATGACGAGAACATGGAGGCAAACATGGATCGGTTTTCCGAAGACCCAGGGTCAAAGACATTCGCTTCTACACCACTGCCGGAGTCACCATGTGAAGCTGCAGTCGAAGCCGACCTCGGCCCGGCAACCGCTGCACCCGCTAGCTTACCAAACGCACTCATGCCCACTAACGCCTTGTTCCGCCTCTCCTCGGCAAGCTCGCGTTTGCGGTCGCGAGTCTTCTTTCGAATGGCACCAATCTTTTTCGCACATAATTCATTGTCTTCTTTCAAGGCATCCAAGAAAGTTTCTGCAAGTATACCGTTGGGATTCTTAATGCTGGACGCGGTATTATCAGAGGTACTTTCCACCCAATGACTCAACGTTAGGAGACTCAAAGCGACGTCTTCATCTCTGGATGAAATACCCTCATCGATATCTCCACCAGAAACGTCGGATAAAAGCAACTGTGTCGCACTATGCCTCGAACACAATCCTGTCAAAATCTTGAAAGCCTGGATCAATCCTGGCCGATCAAAATATAATCTCCACTCCTCCTTCAACTCCGATGACAAACTTTCACTCAACTTATTTGACGATGTGGAATACAGCGCGGGGGACCACGATGGCTGTGATTGAATGCAGGAGAGCATCTCAAGGTGAGCTTTGGCTTAATGGTTAAACTTGCAATGATCAAGACAGAATGACTTACCGGCTGACATGGTGCATCCTCCAACAAGAAGCACCGCACACGCTCCACGAATCCATTGGATATCAATTCCTTGCGAAGATTATCGCACACGGACACCGGGGGGAGATTGATCGCAGTTTCGACAAACGTATTCATCAATACATCGAATTGAAGCTGCTGTTCTTGCTCTTCGGATGCTTCTGTTCCACATATCATTCCCAAACGATCAACATTGACATATCTATTGAAGTAACTCGCTGCGAATTAAAATTTGAGATGTATTGAAGGGGGAAAGAAGGGTTGGAATCATGAGTGTCTGTGTGTTTTCAATGCTCATAAATAAACAAGGCAAGCGGTGGTATTATGGCATGCACGCATTGGAGTTGGGGATCGAGAACTTTAATTTTCGAGTCGAAAAAAGAAAGAAACTCACCCAATTCTTTACTCTGTGAGACTTGGCCGTAAGTCAAGAACGGTAGTAGCTTGGCAATGACCTTTCGCAAGGGTGGACTTAAATCCGTAGAATGCAATGACTTCAGCACGAGGGGTAACGTCCTATCTTCATCTTGCTGCCCAACTCCTGCTGCCTGTTGAATATTGCTACTCTCAAATTCATTGGCAAATGATCCGCCAGATATTTTGATGCTCTTCGACTCATCGCTGATTTTAACAGAAATGTCGGATGCCAGCATTTCGATGATTTCTTGCAGTGAATTGGTTGTGGGGTTACCCTCTACGTGATGGACCCTCTTAACCGGTGATACATCCACAGAAGACGCCGAAAAATCGAATGTTGAAGATCGTTTGCGCACACCTTGCCTCTTCCCTGTAGTAACAGAGGATCTGTTCATGGCATTTAATATATCCAGCAATATCCGCAGCAGTAACGTGGGCGCACGATTCGCCAACATCTTCTTGCGATTATCTGATATATTAGCACAATGACGGAGCAATACCAATCCAGGGCAGCTGTTGTGTGGATGGTAAATTGGATAAAATTGAGTCAGCATTCAATTGGTAAAGTAAACAAGGTAAAAACTGAGCATACTCACGGTGGTGACTTTGCAAACTGTTCACGAGTAGTATTTCCATCTTCATTGCTCGCTGTAACATCAGCTTCAGCACCAGCGCTATTACGTAGTAAACGTTGGCGCGCCACTTCATCACGACGTATCCTACGCAACAAATCCGATATTGTTCCTTGCACGCTTGCCAATAAAACCGCAACGCCTTTGTGCTGTGTGAGCAGCATGCGTGTGATGCCGAATTCTTTTTCCATGCGTTGTTCAATTGCAGCGGGCGATTGATTAGCAGTTGATGGAGCTTCGGGATCCTCCAAATCTTCGAGCTCTACCTTGTCTTCTGTGGCTTCACCATCAACACCCGCCAGTCGATACGTCACAACCATGGGAGGAAAACTTTCCAGTATCGCATTATCGTCTGTTCCGCCCCCACTTCCTTCTCCTCCTGCATTGGCTCGATTCCTCGCGGCGACTAATCCACTGCTGCTAAATATCATGCTGAGACCGCTCCCAGTTGAAATCATTTGATGACTTGGCCCAGCACCTGCAACACCTAATGAACTCGCACTTGTGGCATTTTCTTCGACATACCTACGCCACAAAATTTGTTGGACAACCCTCAACTTCAAATTCATATCGAGAATCTTGTTTGCCACCAACAGCTCGAGAAGCTCTGCGGAATCTTCCATTTGCAAATCTTTAGCAATATGCAGGCGCAGATCGCTAACTAGTGCTTCGTCCGATCCTGACGAGCCACCACCTCCGCCGGTTGTTCGCCTCTCTTCCAGGCCTGCACTACCGGTTCCTCCTCCACCGCCACTTGATGCGGCACCGGCTGCACGTAGACTCGACAGGGCAATTGGATTCCTGTTCAAACTGCCCCTGAAAAACTCTTCTTGTGTGGGTGCCCTCCTCAGAAATATCTTCAAATTTAATGGCTTGCGCGGTGGTTTGACAATGTTACAAAGCGACTTGAGCAGGGATTGCTCGGCGTTGCTCGTGAGTATCGGCGGAGTGATGATGGTAGTGCATGGCGTGGCAAAGATGGAGAATCTCCGCATGCTGTTGCAGCTAGTACCAAGGGGGGTGATCAATTGCTGATGTGGCCTCGTGTGACTGCCAACATCCCCTTTCTTTCGTCCATCTGCGTCACTGTCCATCAAATCGGGATAATTCGCCGCCAAAATCGACATAGCCGCACACAAATAAACCTACAAAGATGGCAATGGCGATGAGACAATACAATATCAGACATTAAAATGTAAAATCTGCATGTGATGCCCACAGAGAAAATAAATACCTGTTCGCGCTCGCGCTTCTTTAATGCCAATTCAATCGGTGACAGACCACTGATACCGCTGCTAACACCGCCTGATCCAGAGGCGCTTCCACCGCCTAATCGAGACGAAGCAATGTTACTGCGCGATGATGATTGACGGTGCGGATTGCGAATCGAATGTCCATGTGAGTGATGCCCATCATGGTCGTCGCCAACACGTTGATTTGTTTCAGACGTAGCAAGGTTAATATCGTCCAGATTTATGACAGCATCATCGAACTGTGACGTATCGTATGCCTCATCGTCGTCGTCTGTTTCCTCCTCGTAATTATTGTTACCGTCGGCGGCGGCTTCGTCGTCTTCACTCCCGCTATCATCATCTTCGTCTATATTGTTCCGATCGTGGACATTAAGTTCATTGATGTTATCTGGAACCACCTCCTCGAAGGCGCTCTCATCATCGCTGTCGTCATCCTCGTCCGCTTCTGAGTTATCTTGATTGCCTTCCTCAACCTCGCCGCTTTCGCCTTCTTCATTCACATTGTTGTTGTTGCCGCTGCTCACAAACTCCTCGTCATCGTCATCGTTGTCGTCGTCGTTACTGAAGTCATTTTCATCTATATCCATGACATCCCCCCCCTCAGGCAACTCGTGGAGCACGCGCCATTCTTCTACCTCGGCAGATGCCATGGCGCGGGCGCCACGCAGCGACGAGCGATTGGCGGCGGCGGACGCGGCAGGCAAGGCGGCCGAGGTGGATGCAGAGTGCGAGCTGCCTTGCCTGGACGATCCCAGCCGTTCCGCGCGCGAGGTTCCTCCTCCCGATGAAGCTAGCAAACGACTCAGGCTCCCGTCGCGATCGTTTCGCAAGGCCGCCACCGCTGCCGAAGACGACGTCGCCAAAGCAGAAGCGGCCGCCCCAGCCGTAGAAGAACGCATCATGGACTCCATGGCCGAGCGATATCGCGATGCGTAGGTGGAAGATAGTCCGCCCGCCGATAGGGAAGCCGCCCCCGCATCGGCCTCCTCGCGAGCCGACCGCGCTGCTGTGGTGCCAATCGAGCTTGCAACGCCAGCCTCGACCCGCGTCAGCCGTTCCAATAGCGAAGAAACGCTCGCCGAAGTCGTTGTCGTTCGTGCGCGCTTGGCCCGGTGATGACCGGCAGTATCGTTGTGCGACGAGTCCGTTGCTCCTCCACTGCTCGCGACGCCACCGCCAGTGACGCTTCTACGGGAGTGCAATGGCCTCGTCGTTGTTGTCGTCGTCGCGGTAAGGTTTTGGCCGGAGGTACCGGAAGTTCTCGAACAATAACTCTCATGCGAGAAGGCGCGACCTCGCTTCCTGTCGTGGTTGAGAACGGCCTTGACGTCGAGCTCGTCATCACCAGCGCTGGGTTTGCCACTACCGCCGTCGCCCCCGAGCAAAATGCCAGCCAGTCCCCATGGCAATTCATCATCCACCACCACAAGCGCATTGCTCGCATTCGGATCGACGATCCGTCCTAAGATGGCGACTCCCTTTTCTATTTTGCGCAGCTGAATGTTGGTAGCGAGTGTGGAATGCGATAGTGGACGACAACGTAATATTTCATGCGCCGCGATGAGACACGCCAGGGGCGATAGCTGCCCTACCGATGCAGATGCCAACGGCGAAGACGATGGAGAGGTGGTGATGCCATTGTCGTTGTTTGCGGCGGAAGGAGCAGCAGCAGCAATCGACTTGTTCGGCGCGGGGGGTTGGAGACAAATGGCCGCGGGCAGCGTCGAAGACCAGAACAAGCTGTGCACTCGTTCCAGGGCAGCCCGTCGAAGGTCCTTGCGCCGACGATTCTCCCCCGCGACGGCCTCGTTACTAAGATCTCCCCCCCCGCCGCCGCCGCCGCCGCCGCAGACAGCGCTGCCGACGCCGCCGCTAGCAGCAGGGGACAGGTTGGCGAGTGAGCCGCTGCCGCCGCTCGCCCCCCGAAAAGAACGCCTAGCGCCACCGCCACCGCCGCCCCCGCCACCAACCACGACGGGAGGAGGAATGCCCATAATGGAAGAGTGCAGCGGCTGGCGCAGCGACAGCGAGGAGGCACGCGACGATGCCTCGCTGGCCAATGCGGCAGCCGCCGCCGCGACACCGCCCGCGGCCGTCCCTGATGGCGACCGCGATGACGAGTATATCCCCCTGACCCTGGCACGGAGCGAGGCCGCAGCCGACTCCTGGTTGCCTAATTTCCTCGAAACCCTCTGGCCCCCGTTCCCGCCGCCCCCCCTGCCGAATCGATCGTCCTCCCCCCCGCCGCCCCCGCCTCCGCCGACGTCGTCGTCGTCACCGCCGATATCGCCATCGTCGCCCATCAACCCCATCATAGCGGCGGAGAGCGATCCACGTCGGTCCACCGCGGCGGGGACGGACCCGAACAATAACAGCCTGTAGACCAGATTTACCAATAGCAGGAGACGGGTTTGGACGGTCCGGGACGTGACGTCGTCCAACGGCTCCTTGGACGCCGCCACCCCTCCCCCCCCTCTCCGTCGATCGTGATGTCCGTACTGATGATGACCGTCGCGATCGTCCGCATCGTCACTACTCCCGCTGCCGTCATTGGAGTCGTCCGTCCCCGCCACACGAGGGTAAGTGGAGGTGGGGAGGCCATGAACGAGCGTGTGCGCCAGCCTGACGATGCAGCCACAGGCCCACCTGAGGCCACCCCCGGCCACGAAGGACTCGATGCCGCGATCCGCGGACGATTCCCGCAAGAGCGCCCCGGCGAGGATGCCGCCGCCGTCGTCGTGGTCGTCGCCGTCGCGGTTGCCGCGGCGAGCGTCGGCGGGGGTGGGGCGGCCGCCGCGTCGCGGGAGCCGCCGTTGTTCCCGCCCGACCTCGTCGCGCACCACGAGGTTGGAGAACCCGCCGTCGCACACCAGCGAGGTCAGCATGCCCATGATCTGTAGCGCGGGATCGCCACCGTCGGCCTGGTTTTTGTATCGCGGGATCATCATCATCGTCGTTGTCTGACGCTGTTGCGGGATCTTGATCGACGACCACGCCTCTTGCAGCTGCTGCTGCTGCTCCGGCTGCTGGTACGGCGCCTCCCCGAACATGAGGGAGTGTAGCAGCACGATCAGCGCCTCCCGCAGGCCGTCGTCGCCGTCGTTGCTCGTCTGCTGCCGGACGCGGTGGTGGCCGTGCAGCAACATGCGGGCGGAGGCGCGGCGCACGGGCAGGGACGGGTGCAGCAGCGACCGGAAGAGGAAGTGGCGGGTCCCCCATCCGTGATGATGTGGATGAGGATGTCGAAGGTGGGGGGGTCGGTGGCGTCCTCCGTCTCCTCTCCCCCCTTCAGTCCCGGCCTCGGTCTCGGCCCCGGCGGCGGCCCCCGGCGGGGCGCCCGGCGGACCGCCCCGTGATCGCCGCCCCGACGCGTGCCGCAACAGCGCCCGCCTCAGGGTCATGAACGCCCGGAACTCCCGCAGCGCTGATCCGACGGCGATCTCCGCTGGCAACGGCGCCGAAGGCGGCGGCGCATCGTCCACCGGGGGGCGATCGCCCCCCCCGTCCCCCTCCCCCTCCTCGTCGCCGTCGTCGGGGTGGGGCATCGGTGGCAGCGCCTCGAGGTCCGGCCAGCCCCCACCATCGTCGTCGTCGTCGTCGTCCTCGTCCTCCTCCCCGCCATCGTCCCCACCGCCACCGTCGCGATCTCCCTGCCCCCCTGATCCCGCCGAGGCTCTCGCGCCACCGACGCCCCCGTCCCCCCCCGCGCCCGCGTCGTTGTCGTCGTCGTCCTCGTCGTCGTCGTCGTCCTCGTCGTCGCCGACGCCGCCTCTGCCGCCGTGATCAACGAACAGCCCCACGGCCGTCTCCAGGTCGTTCTCGGCCATCTCGAGGTACCGCCGCGCGACGCCCGCGTCGGACGTGCCGGTGAACACGAGGAAGTCGCCGACCATCATCTCCGCCGCGTCATCGCCGCCGTCGTCGCCGTTGCCGTCGCCTCCCTCCCCTCCCTCCACCGGTCCCCCCCCACCCTCTGCGTCCATCGTCGTCGCATCTTCGTCTTCGTCGTCGTCGTCGTCGTCGTCGTCGATGTCGTCGTCGATGTCGTCCTCCTCCCCCCCCCTTCCCATGCCCCGCCCTTCACCCGCCAGCGTCGCGTCCCCCTTCCCCCCCTCCCCCTCCTCCCCCCCCATCTTCGCGCGCGACGTCATCCCCCCCGCCAAATCGAATCTTCCCCTGAGGAACATGGGATGGCGGTACTCCGCCGACGCCTCCGTCTTTCCGTCCTCCACCCCCCCCGGTCGCCTTCGGAATCCCCACCTGCGCAACTCCGATTCGAACCTCCTCCTCCTGTTCCTGCCCGCCTCCTCCCATCCCCCCTCCTCGCCGCCACCGTCGACCGCCGCGGCGGCATTGTCGGGGGGGGCGGTGGGAGCGACGGCGACTTCGGCGGTCGCGGTGCCGCGACGATCGCGTCGGACCGCCGCGACGACCACGAACGACCGCCCGTGGGACGACCAGGCGAGCTGCGGCGGCGCGCGGCGGCCGCGTCGAAGACGACGACGAGCACCACGGCGGGAGAGGAGGCGATGGAGCCTCTGGGGGAAGCCGAGTATCCCCCCCCCCCCCCCTTCGGCCCCGGAGGAGGGAGGTCCATCGAGGAGCAGGTCGAATGCCGCCCATTCGCCGTCGTCGTCGTCGTCGTCGTCATCCTCCTCGTCGTCCTCCTCTTTCTTGTCGTCGTCGTGGTGGGCCTCGGCCTCGGCCGCCTCAGGACGACGGTGGCCGACGCTGCGCATGAGGCCCCGCAGGAGGGGCAGGATGACGGCCGGGTCCGGATGGTGGTCATCGCGATCGTCGTCGTCGTCATCATGGCCATCGCGATGAGGATCTTCCTCCGCGTCATCGCCGTCGCCGTTGTCGCGGTCGCGGTGGCGGTGGCGGCCGTCGCGATCACGACGATGACGCCGAGGGGAAGGGGGGGGAGGGGAGATCATCCTCTCCGACGCACTTATTTTTCGCCAACAGCACCGCCCCCCCCGAAAATGCAGAGCGATGATGATATGGCCCGATTATTTTTTGTGCGCGGAGTGCAATGCCCGGCCGTCTGCTGCCTGCGCGTTTGTTGTTTGTTGCCTGCTCGCTTGCGGTGTTGGTGGCTGGGCCCGTCGGGTCGGGTGGCTCTCGGTTTTGATCGGAACTGCCTGGCCTGGCCTGCTGATTGATTTCGTTTTTGTTTGCTTGCGGATTTGGCATTCGTGAGGAGAAGAAAGAGGGTTTCCCTTTTTTCTGAGAATTCTTCTCTCGCGCCAGAAATCGTATCGATTCCCCCGAATAATTAAACACTTCATCTCCATCCATCATCACCCATCATCACTTACCACTGATATCTGATATCAACTTCATCTTCCCATCTTCCATCATCATTGACCCACACCCATCATCACCGTCGTACTTGTTTGGGTGATCTGCACGAAAAACGACATCCTTGATGCCGAATTCCCCCCCCTGACGAGAATGCCGGCAACCCCAGCTCCTTCGCCCCACCGGGGCGGCATGTTAATCACCATATGCAAACAAACAAACAAACACCATATGCAAAAATAAACGGTCCGAGAATATGCTTTTTCGGGCAGTTTTGCATGTGGGGATCAACGTATCCAAATGTCTCGTGTGCAAAGTTATCCCCATATGCAGTTCCCCATATGCAAATAAATACTTCTCAAAAACTCTAAAATTAACGTTTTGTTCCCCGTTTGCAAATGGTCAGTGTGTGCATCATATGGTGATTAACATGGTGTTGGTGGCAAACCGTCCCAAGTCTCCCGGCCCCACATGTCCGGCGTGGTGGGATGGGAGCCCAACGATAAGGCTGTGTGGACGACCCCCCATCCACGGTTTGTCCGGAGTCGGAGCTGCTAAACAACGTGACTTCCTAGTCATCTAGGATTCACTCATAATACGTTGATACA
>JALLOS010000454.1:0-12350 GCA_036939435.1 Stephanodiscus minutulus
CCCTCCTCCTCACCGCGAGGCAGCTTATGGAGCTGGTCAGCCTCCATAGCTCCTCCTCGTCGTCGCCGCGCGACCACGACGGCGACGGATACCCCCCCCTCGGCGGCGATCGGAGTGCGCCCCCGGGCTTCCGATTCCGGGAGGGATTCCGGTCCCGCGAGATAGACAACTCGTCGAGAGTCGGGGAGAAGCCCCCCCCTTCTCCCATTTCTGTGGCGGGTGGAAACGGCGGCACCGAAACGAAGACGACGACGACGACGACGGGCGGACCATCGCCCCGAGCGGACGACGACGACGACGGATCCCACCACCACCTGTACATGGAGATATCCATCTCGACGACGGACGCCGTCATCCTCGGGGAGGTCGAGCCGGAGTACGTCTCGTCGACCCTCGACTGGTGGCCCCTCGATACGGAGGCGTGGGGGAACGCGTCGGTCCTGAATGCCGACCTCCGGAATCCGGCGTTGATGGCCGCCGCGGGGGGGCTGAGCCCGTCCTTCCTGAGGGTGGGCGGGTCGCAGGCGGACGAGATCCTGTATCGCATGGGAGACGAAGACGACGACGGCGACGAGGGCGCGGTCGCGGACGAGTGCCGTCGCCACCCGCAGAGGTGCCTGACGCGGGAGCGATGGGACGAGGTACTCGACTTCGCACGCGACGTCGGCGCGCGCATAGTCTTCACAATCGCGTACCTCCGACACACTCGCGATGTGATCGGCGGCAGGGATTACGACGTACGCGATTGGGATCCGTCCAACGCACGGACGCTGCTGGAGCGTACGCGTGCGAACGAGGAACACGCCGCTCTCGGGACGGTGTACGGTTTCGAACTCGGGAACGAGGTACGGCACAAGGGGAAGGCGACGAACGTGACACGGATGGTCGAGGCGTATCGCGAATTGGGACGGATGGTCGACGAGGTGTGGGATCGGGGGGAGGAGGGGGAGGAGGGGGCCGCCCGCGCGGCGGGCGGCGGGGGTCGTCGTCGCCTGCCGAAACCCATGATACTCGGCCCGGCGTCCACGGGGGTCGGAGAGACGTCGCACCTGATCTCGCACATAGGGCCGTACGTCGACGTGGCGACCTACCACAAATACCACGGGGGGGGGAAGGATCCCGGCATGCATGCGCACGCCCGCAAGACATCGTTCCACGTCCATCCGGTGAAGCTTTCCGGTCCGGGGGAGGCCGTCGCCAAGCACGTCGTCGGACGGCGGCGACGAGGAGGAGGAGGAGGAGGAGCGTCGAACGGCGGCGATGACGATGACGACGACGGCGACGACCGCGGTGGAGAAAGAAGGAGGATGGCCTCCCGACTGTGGATAGGCGAGGGCGCGATGGCGTACAACAGCGGCCTGCGGGGGGTGAGCGACGCCTTTCGAGGCTCCCTCTGGTTCGCGAATCTCCTCGGCGCGCTAACCAAGACGAGGCCGCTATCGCACGGGGTGTACTGCCGCCAATCCCTCCTGGGAGGTCACTACGAGCTCGTCGGGCACGAGAATATGGTGCCGAATCCGGATTACTGGGTGGCGTACCTGTGGAAGGAGCTCGTGGGCACGATGGCGGTGGGGCCGATACTCTCCCCGGGACGGAAAGATTCGGCGGAGCTGTCGTCGCTCGTCACGTTCGGATGCTGCGATAAGCCGGGGAGGGACACCGTCCTCATTCATTCGTTATGCGCCAGGAGGTCCGACGATGACGGTGATGATGGCAACGATTATAACGACGGAGACGTGGTATTCGTCGTCATCAACATATCGGAATCGAGGGGGATCAACCTGAACATAACCATGGGCGGCGGGGATAGATCGGAATACGCGCTCCGTCCCAACAACGGGAAGGGGATGGACTCTCGGGGGGTGTCGCTCAACGGCGTGGCGATGTCGATCGGGAGCGACGCGAGTATCCCCGACGTGCGCAAGCACGGGGTGTCGCGCGTTCGGGGCGATTTGATCCACGTGCCTCCCATGACGGTGACGTTCGTCGTCGTGCACGGTGCCGACGTCGGAGTATGCCTGCCGTCGGCCTTGTAATGCCGGCGGCGAGAGAGGGGTCCCACAACGTCCCCCGGCTTTAAGTATTCCTGACCCCCCCCCCCCATTGCGCTATCGCAGTGATCCCCCCCCCCCAACTTAAGATGACATCCATCGTCGTCGCGCTATCGCACTCACCGCAGACGTAATCGTCGTTCGCGTCATCATCGCGACGGACATTGTCGGCACGGCATCGACTACGGAAACAGACGTGGTCGTCTTCGTCGGCAACAAAGTTGCATGTGTTCCAGCGCGCTCCGAGAAAGCCATTGCCCTCCTCGTTCATTGCGCCTAGATGCGCCAACCTCAGCAACAAATAAGAGGTATGATCATCTTTCCCCCTTGTGGTCGCGTCAGCGTCTCACCCGCCTACACTGCCCCTTGCGGCGACTCGGGGAGTCTTCTGTCAATGAATTGATTATCGATAATCAGGATTTTGGATATTAGCTGAAACATCCGGGAGCGACAAAGTTTTCCCGGGGCACACGGACTCGGTGTGTCATGAGCGTACGAATCGATCGGACAATCATGCCTCCCATTTCGATGTAGCGTTTGCGTCGTCTGTGGGGCCACGTCAAAAAAAATCACCTGTCACCGGCCTGATAATGTCCAACTTATGACTAATGCCGCAAGCAACTGCTATGTACTATATGGGGCTAATTACGCACTCTCCTTCGATTGCGATTTTCATCTTCAGAGAAAATTTCATTTGCTCGTCATCTGGACCCGTGGTCCCCCATACCTCTGGAACCGCGCACGTACGCCTTCTTTGGCAACGGCTGCATCACTTCCTTTGATGACAAAAGGATGCAAACACGGAGGCGGAGGCCGCATCAACGCACCACGCGAAGGACTGGCTGACGATGAACGGTGCCGCTGTGTATGTAATATTATGTTACCTCAATAAACTTATTTTCTTCTAATCAAGATTGATTTAGGTCTAGAGTGTTATTTCTGAACGGAAACCCCATATGAAGTTCTTCTATGCCTTTGTCAATATCCCTCCAACTTATTGGAAACTCGCGCATGTATATTGGTAACTTCACCGGCATGTATTGCCTCATTTGATTTACCTTGTCGTCCTGAGAACACACACACATCCAGCAATTAGTATTGACAAGAGAACAAAGTTCAATAAAAACGAAATCTATGCGTGGGTGGGGTATGACGTCGATCAACGAAAATAAAACGAATTCACTCACGGGAATGAAGTAGTAAGATTCCATGGTACCGTCTTCGTATCCATCCAACTTATGCTTCGCTATGTAATACCCACGCATGCGATTGACGTAACCGCTCAAAGTGCTAAAGAAAGTACCGAAGAAAACCGTCCCCTTCGACGCGACCAGCTGGTCCAACATACCGTAGTAATTCTCGTTGATACCCTTAAGTACGTGCTTGAAGTCGTCGAGGAATACGATGTCGTAATGCTCCCTGAACGGATCGAAGAATGTTTTGTCCCGCTCGTCCGTCGCGATGTAAATCAACCCCCCTACTTCCAATTTATCCTTGCTCCTTTTGATGAGTTCCGTGGCTTCCAATCTCGTCTTTTTGTACTGAAAATCTGCGTTTCGGGTTTCATCATGCGCAGGCCCAAAAATGAAAAATCCAGTAGGCACACATAACGCAGCAGTCAGTCACCTCGCGGGGTGAAATTTTCTACACTCACCTCCTCGTCGAACGTGCATGCTATCGAACAGTCCATCCTTGTTCTTCGACTTTTTCCTCACGGCCTCGACGACCCTTGCCGCGGCGCACATTATCTCGTCGATGTAGCGCAGGTGATCCCGGACGAAACGCTTGCTCCACAAATCGGCCCTCCAATCGGCGAAGAACACGAACGCGTAAAAGTGCGTGAGGAGTCTGGTGTCCTTCTGCGCCGGAAAGTACAATACCGGAGCATTCTGCAGCCTCTCGTCGTATATGCAAAGCTCGTCTCGATCGGCGAGCATCTCCCTCATGCGTTCGACCACGGGCGCGTTTACCGGCACGGGATTGCCGACGAATTCCTCGAGTTTCGATCGATTCTTCGACATCATGTGCTCGTGAGCGAGTCGCAATTCGGCGATCGCATCCTCGCCCCGTCCCGACGGGAATGCCGCCGCACACTGATGGGGGTTCCATTTAGGATTGACGCCGACCTTTTGGAGGTAGCCCTTCACGTTCGCCGCGGTGTGCTGTACACCCTCGTCCCATACCTCCGGCTTGCCGGTATCGACGTTCTTCAACTTCCCCGTCCTTCCCAGCCGATGGAGGAAGTCCTCCGAGGATATTACGTTGAACCCCTCGTGCTCCACGGCGATGCTGTCCAGGTGGAAGAAGTCCCCGAAGCCCATTTCGGCTTTGTGCTCCCCCCCGCTCGTGTGCTTATTCAACAAGTAGAACCGCTGTTCTGGCCTGTAGTAACGGGGTTTTCTTTTAGCATGATCTACTACTTCACACAGGTTGAAGGTCGAGGACTTCTCCCCCCATATTAGACTACATACACAATCACTCACGGTAACACCAGCGTCCTTCCCATGGCGTGCGACATGACCAACGCCGTCTCCATGGCCATGCGTATGTTGTTCCACCCCCCGTGATCCGGCTCGAACGCCAGGTACCTCTCCACGTCGTCGTCCATGAACGGGCTCTTGTAACATGCGTCGGAGGGGATGTCCGACCAGAATGCCATCTCGGTCTCGGCGTACGCGTCGTCGGGCCCGCCGTACTCTTCCGCGCACCGCAATCCCGCCAATTTGTGCCTTGGCCCCCCCCCCCCCCCCCCCGACCTTGGTCGTCGCCCCCCCCCTGCCCCCCNTGAATCTCATCGGAATCATCGTCGTTCCCCCCCCCCCCCCCGGGTCCCCCCCCCCCCCTCCTCCCTCCGACTCGTATGGAACCTCTCCTGAAACTGCCGTAGCGACCTATCATGCACATGCTCGTCGTGGAATAGGTGGTGGAATCGTATGTTGATCATCGCGACTACGAACGATAGCAACGAGAAGATAAGGAATAGGCGGTTGGTGCTGTAACCTCCACCTCTCACCCCCTGGCCGGAATTCCTCGCGTCGTTGTTGTTGTTGTCGGCCATTTTTGCGCGTGGGAGGAACGGAGAGGACGGCGGAAGTACCTAGGGCTAGAGGACTACTATTGCCGATCCCTTCTCATGATGATATGATGTAAATATTCACTGGATTTTGGGTTACTCAGGGTAAACGGGTGGCGAGGGGATCGAGAGCAACCCAATTTTGTATTTTGTTGTATTATTTTGCGCGAAGAAAATCATGTTCCGTCCAAATTCTGGAAACAGCTCATTATTATTTTTGAGAAAATTAATCTCGCTCCGAATTTTACCATAGAGATGATGCAGCAATCACAACACAACCCATCATATGTTGTTGTGCCGCATTCATGACACACTGTGCTGCTGTCACAACAACACATTTCTGCACAATGTGCAGCAGTCACGACGCATGGTGCTGGCAATGGGTAACCCTGCCCTGCCCTGTTCTGGACCTCCTGCTCCTGCATGCGCAGGCAGAACAGAAAAATTGGCGAATTTTGTGAATTATTGATTCGTGATATGACACTCACACATGTTTATCGCAGGGAAAATCAACTCACCATTCTGGATGACCCTGCACATCTGTCGCCAAAACCATCGCACCAATCTCAACCGCACACCTTCCCGGAGTGCGAGCAGGTGTTGTGCGCGCCTGTGTTGCCCCCTGTTGCCGACCGACTGCCCCTCTTGTCCTTGACCTCGACGCCACACCAAGCAGGCCGACAACAAACGCCGGGCCTGCTCCGCCGCCGCTGCCACCCTGCCACCGCAAAAACGCCCCTGTTGCCCCCCCTCTTGTTGTCAACGTCAAACAGGCCAACGTCGGGCTTGTGCCGCCACGGTGACAACTACAATGTGACCTTTTGTCGATGCCTCTGTTGCTTCCCCTCTTGTCGTCGACGCCGAGCAGGCCGACGATGAACGCCGGGCCTGCGCTGCCGCCGCTTGACGATGCCACCGTCGTGTCCAGATGAGGGACCACGGGTCCATTCCCACGAGAGGTCGCCAAAGTCGCTCACTCGCTCCTCTGTCACCGCCCCCTCACCACCCTCGGATTCCGTTTGCCGCAGTCCGAGCTCCGTTGGCGCCTGCCTCCTCGCCCCCAGTCGTCAATCGGGTCAAAATGTGGCCGCTATGTTGGCGGCTTGCACTGCGCAATAGCGGTCTCATGCCAATTTGTTGCTTGCTCGCCTGTCTGTCGCCGCCTCATCTCCGCCTCATCTCCGCCCTCCAATTCTGCTCGCCGCCATCCGCACTCTGTTGTCGCATGCCGCCTCCACGCCCCCAGCCCCAGTTGTCATCTTTGTCTGACTCAAACGTAATGGAGGGTCCGCAAGGCTGAATCCGGTCAAAATGAGGCTCGCGTGGGCGTTCTGATTGGATTAGTGTCTGCGGCAGAACACATGTTGTTTCTCAGACACATTTTTCCCTAAAAAATTGGCACCAAAGAAATTGGAACCTATCAAGAAAAGCCTCCTCCTCAGAATCTGCTAACCCATTAAATAAGCCGTACCATTCATAAGGGCTTTGTCATTGACAGAGAATAATGAATAGGCTACATACAAATGGAGCCCAGTCGATCTAAAGAATCGGCACCCTTCTAAAGAATCGATCCCATTCAAAGGACCTTGTAAATTAATCGGTGCCATTCACTCACAGGGTACATGATTCACATTTTGTTTTGTGCTGTTCTGGATGACAGGTCCAGAACAATGCAGAACAGAATGGCCATATACCCTGGCAATAATAAAAATATAATAATAATAAAATAATAATGTTCATCCCAACAACGCTTCTACCACTGTTTTGTAGAGCGCATGTGGTGCCGTCTCTAGGGGTTGGGGGAAAACACCCAAAAAAGGGTGCGCTCCCGCACCACCCCCTCCCCTCCTAACTACCCCCCTTTGAAAGAAATCACCAGGAGACTGCATCAGCAGGTACGGCAATCAGTGCGCTGGTTTTGTCCCTTGCCCTTTTTGTCCAGCTCTCCGTTTGGCCCTCACCAGTGTTTTTTGGTCGGAAGGCATGGACACGGGACTCGAATCAACTAGGGAAACGAGCTTTTTGGTTTACCAGTTGATTGTCACGAAGTTTGGGGGCTTTTTCCTCCCCTTCCTCTTGCTCTCTCTCGCTTCCTCTTCTCTTTATCTGCTCTCTCTTTCCCTTCTCTCTCTCCCTTTTCACCCTCACCTTGACTTCCTTGTGCCTTTCCAGCTCCTCCTATAACAACACCTCTTCTCCCCTTTTTGTTTTTGTGCATGTCGTATTGATGGAATACCATATAAGAATGAATGCTGGACTTGACCCAGTCTCCTTCATCTCAGGTATTTTGAAGTCAGTAGGCATCATTTCCTTCCCTATGCATTTTTCAACAATGAATTCCACTTTGACTTTGTCATATGTATTTGACTCCCCTTGATCACTTCACTATTTTTGACTTTCAGGCTGTCGAAAATTCTGTGAACATTTTGTGAGTAATTGTTTATCAATTCATCCCTTCGCGGTGTCCTTCCTCCCTTGGTGTCCTTCCTCCTTTTGTGTCCTCCCTCCCTTCACGTCCTTCCTCCATTTTTGTGTCCTTCCTCCCTTCAGGTCCTTCCTCCCTTATTTCCATCCCTCCCTTCATGTCCACCATCAGTTAGGCAGAGCCTGCTATTCTCTACCTACTCAGTTATTCACTCTCCTTTGTTGGGGCAGTCCATAGTGCCGCTCCCCCCCTCCCCTCTTGTCTGATTCTCTCCGTCATGAAGTCAAACAATATTCTTCCCTTTTTGACGAGATTAACAAATGACACGTACCATATATCCCTCCATGGCATGTTGGTCCACGATCCCCCACCTCTCTGCCCCGCACGTAGTAGTTAAACTAGTGCAGCATGCCCTCTCTCCTCCTTTGTCTTCTCTTCAGCTTCATAAGATGCCGGATGGCCTAAACTATTTCCGAATAATACATGTTCTACCATGGACGTAGAATGTGTACTATTCCTCTGTAGGGAATAGTTATATGTTTGTCGATGCCAACGACAATAGTGAGATTACCCCTCGTGGCCGGCAGTGAGAGTGAGGGGCCTCGTCACGAAAAGCCCTCGGCGGGGCTGCGGTATATGTCCGGATAAAGGGGGGGTGATCCCGGTGGCCGCGTACTAGGGCGAGCGCTGTCGATCACGGTTGGCCAAGCTGAGGCCTAGTAGTGGTTTACCTACGATAGTAGTGTTGGGGGATTAACATACGCGCCATTAGCGGTTAAGCTTAACCAGTTTAAAGCTTACTAGAACACCACAGATGCATTTGTTTGCCCCTCAAAATCAAAATGAGGGATAATCCTAATTGCACCCCCCCCCCTAATTTTTATTACCGCTGACAAACCCCCTGTGCATGGTGATTTGTCAGCCGTGTTTTGTTGTTTGGAGAGAGCATTAGGTTTTGCAGTAAATTGGGGTAAAATATCAGCATGGATGTAATGCTCTAATCTACATGGTGGGTATTGTCAGATCAAGTGCTCAAAACCACACACAGACCACACAACACACGCAATGCCCTCCGACGAAGTTACCCTCTATCATCGCCATGACAACATCTGTCATGACCCCATCTCACGGTGCTACAGCTCTCGTTAGCAAGCCAGGCACAGGGTTTGCGCTTTCATTGTCGGTTCCCTTGTTTGGGATGCCAACGGAGACCACTTCCAAAGTATAATATTGGATGCCCTGAAACAATTCCACCGACATGCATATAAATACATAATTACATAGCATTTCCATATCACATTGACGTATAGTGTTCTAAAGAATGATGCTACTGCCACATCACACCATCCTTTCCCTTTTCACTAAATGGTGACTTTACAGTCGGTATCATTTCTGATTAAGTTTAGTTATGTCATAGGAAAGTATCGATGTAGCTTTTCCCCTCATATGTTAGATGACTTTTTGATGCCAAAAATTAAGAGTCATATGGTTGTGCAGATACAAACAAATCATCACACCTCCATCTGTTACAAGAGTCACTCATTGTCTCCGATTCTCCCCCCTTCCCAGGACGGATTCCCAGGATCAGGGGATTCCTGCAATAGTGCCATACGCTCCTTAGTCGTGGCCAGGATTCGAAGTGCGAATACCTCATGCACTGAAAGTTTCCGCAACGGCAAAAGTTTCTCAACATTATTATCACCGTTTGTGGCTATGGAGTTGCATTCACTGACGCGTTCGGTGCTACCGTTGTCGGAAGACAGAATTGTCGTGGAAAGCACGGTAGCAGCGAGAAGTTCACTAAACTCCGTGACAGCATCAGCGATGGCAGCAGTGCCATTGATGGTAGTGGCACTGCCACCTCCACGGACAACAGCCGCTATCCTCTCGACTGCTACATTTTGCGAACTCTCTGTTGAGTTATTAGTTGATCTTGTAACAGAAGTGCTGTTGTCGCAATCACCTCCAACACCACTGATATTACTACTCGACCCGGATGTGTTTTTCCAGAAGAATGCCCCCCCCCTCCTATTACTCCGCCTCGTCTCTCCATCCTCGGTCGACAAATGACTGTACCGCAACAATTCGCGGATGTCATCATCAAACATCTTCTCGATCGCCTGCAGATCGACCTGTATCCGCAGTTTGCGCCTACGATTTCGTTCCTGGACGAGCAATTTGCGTTTTCGTCGTCGTTGTCGCCGTTTACGCGACTCTTCAAAGATGACCTCCTCTAGAATTCCACTGCCATCCTCACCCTGCTGTTTGACATCATCGACAGCAAGTCTTATGAGAAACAACCTGTCAATGGCATCATTCGTTACTACGCTCCGCTCGAGTATACGCAGGCATATTCTTGCTGTTATTTCCTCGTCATCCAAATCATCTGTCACTTCCAGCCTCTCCACAGTGGAGGCAGTGGCATAATCAACGGAGCTTTCTGGCATCTCCATCCCAAGTTCCATCATAGCCTCTTTCAACACCTGATCCTCGTACTTATTCCAGACCTGTTCCCAAGTCATTCCCGTAGTCTTCCACTTCCCGTATTTCTTCCAGCTGCGATAACCGTCATAGAGCATGGAGCCGATACGCGCTGGAAGCCTCGAGCGTTCTCGTGCGTACTCTTTCGCCGCGAGACGCGCCCGGAATGCTAGTGGGGCTAACTCCTTCAATTCTTGTTGAAGGTAGGTGATATTATCGATATCGTCCGTGTCCATATCATCGTCACCGTTGATTGCCCCATTCCTGGCCATGGGTGACCCTTTTCGCTGCCACAGTCTTCGGTACCAGCGACTACTTTTCCTCTTCGTGCCATTGCCGTTATCGCCGCAGCTCTCTTCTTCTTCTTCCTCGTCGCAGCTCATAAGACCGTCCCTCAGCCCCCTCAATTCCAACAATGCCCGCGGAAGCAATGTGTGATACAACTTGCGCGTGGTAGATGGGTCGAAATCTCCCCATATACGGTTCTTGTTGGAGCCGAACGATTTGCGAAGCGTGGACACGGAGGTGTATTTGGCGGCCCAAGCGGCCTTGCGCCGTTCGTATTCTAGACGACTCATTGAGCTTGAAGATGTCGCGGTCGACGAATAATTTCTATTATTTTTCATTCGCCGTCGACATGATGATCGGAGCTTCAGTCGCCTTTGCCGCCGGTCACTACTGTTGCTTCTATCATTGTCAAGCAATCGTGCGTTGTCCGAAACACGAAGCATTCGCGCCAAACGCATCTGTTGATTTGTAGTGTTCATTGTGGCGGCCACGTCTTTTGTTTGGCTGCCACTCCCACCACCAACACCAATGGTGGTCGCCGCCGATGAATTATTAGCATCATCCACCCCCCCCTCACAATCATCGACGTCACCATTACAGTATTGATCATAATACGAACTGTACGTGGCAAATCTCAGGCCGCTCCTCAGTCGATCACCATCATCACCAGCATTACCAATACCATCGCTTGAGATTCGCTGATGACCACTGCTGCTACTTCTGCTACGTTTCGTCAACGAGCCCATCAGCGGCTGTTGTTGCAGCTGTTGTTGTCTCAACAAATGATTCCGTCCCAATCTAGAATTTGGCGGTGGGACCGACGCCGCTGCAGCTGCGACGAGAGTCGGCGATGATACTGATAACTGAGACGAAAAAGAAACAGATAATGGATGTTGCCACCGCTGCTGATGCTGCCGTCGTTGCCGTCGCTGGTGTTGTTGCGAACAGTAGCCCACTGCCACTCCAACTGAGGAGGAGGAGGATGCCACAGATGCCGCCAGCAATATCAAGGCCACCATGGATGCGGTGGAGATAGATAATGTTGTGCCAATGTTAGCAGCAGTAGCAGTTGCGTAAGCATTGGGGCATCCTGTTTCGTCCACTTCTCCGTTGTCGTCTTCGTGGCGGCAGCGGATGCGTTGCGAATGTGTGCTCACCCGTCGGTGTCTGTCGAATCTCATCAAAAGACTTTCCTCACAATGTTGTGATTCCGAAATGCAGTAATCTTTTTTACTCTCTCAATGTAATAGTGAAATAAACAGACAATCATCTTTCTTTCAGATACCATATTATTTAGTTAATTCCGGGCATCAATATTTGCAGCCAATCAGCTGTTTCTGCTTCAACTGCAGTCAATGTGCAGATGTGGTGTCTTGACCAAGGCCCCTCTCTGCTACATATGTATGTACGATAGGCCTTCCTCAACCACAAGAAAAAAAATGGCTCCGACCGGCGCGCGGCACAAAGCAGAAGGTCGTGTCACAAAAAATGGTGATGCATCATCGACTCTATTAGGGTGTCCCGGTAAACCAAATCTGCTGCCTGTCTGTCTGCTGATCTGTCGAGTTTTTTGGTTTTTATGTCAGCAGATTTGGTTTCAGCCGATTTTCCACTTTAGCTCTTTTTCTGTCCCGGTAGTTGTGTGGACTGTCTGCTCATCTGCTGTGTTTTTTATTCTGTTTTTTTTTCTGGCCACCCAAAAAAAGCTACACGCGACACCCAAAAAAAGATACGATACACACGCAACACCTAAAATCACCGCAACATCCAGCCCTAACCCTAACGGCGAGGATGCTCACTGATGCTCACTGCTGCTCACCGCGACAACCACGAAGACACCAGCGCCGTGACAGTGGCAATGACCAAGCGATGGTGGCAACGGTGCCAGCGCATTGACGACGCCAGGGCCACGACGGCAACGATGCCCAAGGGACGCCAGCGCCGCGACGATGGCAACAGCGCCAGGGTGACTCAAGCGATGACGCCAGTGTCACGACAACAACGATGGCACAGGAGCCAGGTGTCTTCGTGG
>JALLOS010000455.1:0-19071 GCA_036939435.1 Stephanodiscus minutulus
ATACAAACGAGCCTGCCCCCCCTTTGTTACCGGTCAACCACCATGCAGGACAGGTGTGTCGACGCAACTAGTGGCCCTTCACCACCTCCACCTTGCTCCTGCTCCGGCACTCTGCCTTTCGTTTCTAATTGCCAGAGTCCTATCTCATCAATAACGTGGGTTGATGCATATGTAGCCGTCAGGGTTTTCACACAATGTGGCAATATCACAAGTGAGATGGAACAATCTTGCATCGATTACTGACAAGTGATCCTCAATTAATCTGCAAGCGGAATTATGCGTCTCGGATATAGCATTGGCTCCTTCAGTGTACCCCCAATGGATTTGTAGTAGCGATAGTTTGCATGCTCATTTTCATTAGCTGGATAGTTTTGTGGTAGAAGCTTTTCTTCAAGGGCACCACAGACAGCTTGAAGATCGCAATTGTTAGGACGGCGAATGGGAAGAAAATCGAGGTTAATAGTCTCACCATAACACGCGTCAACAGGTACTCGGTTTGGGGATTTCGCGGGCGGCGTACGGCGGCTGTCGGCGGAGACAATGGCGATGGCGGACCAGGCACCACAGGCAACATTATTGAATGGTGTGGCAAATTACAGAAGAATGGTAGTATCATACGGTATTGTGGCGGACAGAGGTCAAGGGTCCTTCCTTCCCTCCGGAATTACGGTCGGAATTCCGGATTCCGTCGGATTCCGGAACAAATTAATCTTGCCCTGGAATGATTTAATTCGGACGCGTGTTCCGCGGAATCGGAAGAAATCCGCGGAATTCCGCGGATTCGGAAAAATGAGGCCAGTCAGAAACCGGAATACAAAACGGAACTAGTTCCTGGTGCCAACAACAGCGGCAGACACGTGCCCCGACGGGAGGGTAAGACACACCACCTTTGTCCAATTAGGCTTTGTTTTTTTCCTCCTCCTCCTCCTCCTCAGCACTCAGCATGTGTCTGACTTCAAGATGTTGCACTATATCCATCCGTCAGCACTGACAACAACAGAAACAATGAAACGGTGTGACGTCAAAGACGTGGTGAGCAGCGGGCAAAAATGCTGATGGCAGCAACGACAAAGGTGGGCGTCCCAGATGACAATGACGGCAGTGAGGGCGTAAAGAGAAGACCTTGATGGTACAATCAGCCATAAAGAGGGATGCGTAGGCACAAGAGAGCAAGGAAGGGAGTAGAATAACAATGTAGGGTAAAGGGAGTGAGGCTGTGCGTGTTGGTTCGTCGAGGGGGTGAGAAGAGGAGGGGGTAGGAGAATGATGCTAGTTTAGAAAAGAGATGGCAGAAGGCAACACTACAGGGAGAGAAAGTGGCGCTGGCATGAGTAGATGTTCGAATGGAGAACGACCATCAAGGGGATGAGATTAATCAACATTAAGAGTAGTTAAAGTAAGCATTTTATTTCGCGAAGATTTCTATTAAATTCATTCTTACTTGCCAGCATCCTTCTTTAAAGAATGTGTGTGAATCCATCCAACTTATTTTTGCTTCTTCCACCTGACGATTCTGCCGAAGCAATCTTGGATGGAACTTAGACAGACTGTTATCACCCCCAACACCACCCAAATCTCTCTTGCCCCAAACACCACCAAAAACGGCGGCGATGACGTTACTTTACGTCGGCGCAGTCTTGTTAGATAAGATTGTAAATTTTTGATTTCATTGGGGTCCCACCACGGTAGCCAAACTACACAAAGTGGAAGACCGATTATCCTTCCCTCAAAGTGAGTCGGCCGGCAGAAGATTGTTACACTACATAGTCTAAAGGGGCATGCCAGATAGTTCTCGAAGCCTGACTACGCAGAATTTCCGTCATCTCCTCTAGCACGTTTCGGACCGCGCGGGGAGCCGGCGGACAATTTCCTCTCCAGCGGTGAGTTTGGATGGAGATCGAGCGGGCCATTCATGTCGAATCCGCGTCCGCCGCGACAGTATGCGGCGGAAGCGGGGATACGTGATGCGTCGTCTGACGATTCCGTTGCCCTGCGTACGGGCCCGGGACGTCGCGGTTTCGCGGCCGACATGGTGTCGGCGGCGGCGGCGTGATTGTCTTCTTCGATGAAATGCATAAGCCTTCCCAAGTTGTTGTGGGATTCGTTCGGTAATGCGCCATCATTATTAGTGCGTTCTTTATCCATGCCGCTCGGTTGGTTGCTCCATCTCGATGCATTGGAAATAGGCATCGTCGAGAGCGAGTTGGACAACGGTCTTTTGTTCCTTCCTGCAAAGGACTCTGCCAATCTCTTGGTGGTATCAGCCGTTTCGGACAGCAATGCAAAGCTCGTCCACGATTTCCTCTTCCTCATCCTCGAAAACGACAGGAAAGTGGACGCCGACGAGATAGCCGAGATGAAGGAGGAGCCATCGTTGTCCGAGTCCTCCCCCAGGTCGATGATGTCCATGACCGACGGGGAGATGATTTGCGCATCGTCCCCCTCGTCTTGCCGAGATTTCGTCTTCTTCCTGCTTCTGATAGGACGCGCCTGCGCGGGCCGTGACTCCATATATCTCTTGATTTCGGATATGCCTCGACAGCATTTTCTTATCCATCCTTTCATACGAGGCAGGACGAATCTCGCGGTACATAAAATTGCGGCGATGACGACCGATCTCGTGAATATGGAGGATCCGGTCCTGATCTTCGGACGCAGCCGTATCCTCGAGGAGGCGGCCTCGACGTCGTAACGTTCGGAAACAGAGCCCCTCGATCGTTTGCCCCGCCTGCCGGCGGCGCCTTTGTTGCGCAAGCGTTGGAAGTAATTGCCCTGGTCGCCGACGTCGCGATCCGCCATCGCGGACGGAGTGAAGATCAGAAGGATGACAATGCATGATGATGCCGCAATCAAGATCCTTTTATCCGCCGAACCCATGATGATGCGCATGATGAAATATATGTTCCTCGGTTCGTTGGGGGCGGGATGGCCCGCGCGCAGACTGCTATCTAATAGTATTTTATTGTTTTCTCCTTTTCTCGGAACACAAAAATGATGTGTTCCGGTACAACAAATTGTAACAGATTGATACGTATCTCTTGGTATGAGAATGACTCGTTCAATCGGCCATCCACGCCACCCCATAGTTCGGCCGAGGGGCCCTATCCTACCGACCCGCAGGCAGGCGCAACTCTAGAATACTGGGCTGGCCGAACTATCTCTATGGGGTGGATGGCCGATTGAACTCCATACCTACTAGTGCTGGCCACCACCACCGTCAAGATTGTTGCCATACGATTCTCCTGAATGCGCTCGGTAGCTTGTAGCGCTATTGCGAAGGAGGTGCATGCAGGGAGCCTCTTTAAGCTCAAAGACACTGGCCTCGCCACCACCACAAGAGCCCATACCATGATCCTAAGACGACCCCATTTGCATATATCAAATTACACATTATTCAAGGACGCTCGTCCAGTGCGCGCTTTATTGGTTTCGCACGAGGGACGACGACGGCGACGACCGCCTCTCGTATCACAAGACTTTGGAAAATATACCCACTCCTATTCTTCGTCCCTATCCACTGCCGCAGGGGCATCCCACGCCATCGGTGATTCGCGCGTTCATTCCCCAGCAAGCGAAAATGACAGAGATGATGAATTGTCTTTCAAGCGTATCTTCTTATCATCGAACTACCAAGTACGACGCGATGGAAGGAATACGTACCTACACGAATTATCCCGGCAGGTCGCATTCCTTTTTTCAGATTTGAACTTGCGCAACAATGAGCATGCTCGCTCAATCTTCCGTGACGATCGGTTTCTTCCCCTGAAGGATCTCTTGGCGATCAAGTCCGTAAAAAAATACACTCGCGACGCCGTCGATCCTTCGTGCGTAGTGACAGATGCTATCAATTTTTTCAACGCGAATAATGCAACGTCTTCGCTGGGGCAATCTTCATTGCAATTGCACGTTGAGGAATCCAACTCCGGAGACACGGTCGTTAGGCGTTCTCCTTCTTTTTGCTATGTCGATAGCATTAAGAACTCTCGTGGAAAAATGATGGTCGTGGAAGGCTGGCCGACAGACAAGAAGGCGCGTCCACCGCGGGCTATATCTCATGTCCGCTCACTAATATGCAATCGTGATGTGAGTGATATACCAATGGCCTATTTTAGATACGACAACGATTTGGGCGTGATGAACATAGAATTTGAATCTGAAGAAGGAGCTAGTTGTGCTTGGGAAAACCTGAGGCGAGCAGCATCGCATGCAGATGTAACACATGGTATCAATGTCCAAAATCTATTATCGGATACACATAGCAATTCATATCGATTGCAACTCGGACAGTTGGTTTTGGTAACACGATCGATTGACATTTCAATGACGAGTTCACTCGATCCGGATGGGATAACTGATACTGCTGCTGCGGTTACGGTCTCTGATGACAAACAATCCAACCCAGTTCTTGACAAACCTGTCCGCGCATCAATACTGCCTACACTGAACCAGTTTACAGATGCTATGACTCTTTTATATCAGGAGCACGTTTCGCTGCCCTCACTTTCTCCAGAATTGTTACGCAAACGCCGTCACCGCACTACTCAAAATAATAAACAGCACAATACCGCGGAAGAAGACGAACGATTGCTCTTGCGGCGGCAATATCTGTGCAGGGATGTGGCGCGCCTCGTATCGTCTATCAAAGCTTCCATCAACCAAGGAAAGATCAGAGCACTGCGTGGGAAAGATGGTTATGCTTTAACGGATTCTTTGGGCTTGGCGATGTTAGTTTATAGTGAAACGCAGCCACATTTGGGGGCCCAGTCACCTGACGGTGGATTATCAGGAGATGCTTTGTCGCCATACGAAGCATGCCTTGACGTTTTTGGAATCCTTAGGAAACTCAACCTTGACATACAGCCATCACACTACGCGTATGCTATCCGAGCGGCATGTCACGAGTCTCTATTTCTTGAGGCCACAAAGCTCTTTCTTGGCCAGATAGACGGGAATGACACCGACAATCCAGATTCAATGGCTGCGGGTGGATTTACGCCGATCGATGCTACTCTAGCGTGGGAAGGTTTGTACGCTATGGCGATGATAGAGGAAGAAGGAGGAGACAAAGTCAACGACTCTCCGAGCAAGCGAGTGTTTGATACTGCCATGAAGATGTGCATGATATCGCCATCAGGCCAGAAAAGCTGTAAGTCTACAAGACGACTGAGACGTTGAGCGCACTTGCCTCCTGTCTTGATTCGCTTCAAATCACTGACGAGCTTTTTATTGCATTTCCTGTTAAAGACATCTTGGCTGCTGGCACAGCGTTGGGTCGTGCTGGCCTTTGGATGGATTGCGTAGATTTTGCAACCCGCCCAAACTCTATTTCAACGTACGGTTCTGTAAGTAGATCCATCTTTTCTCGTCATTCATAGACTGTAACATAGACTGTGAGCTCGCAGCGTTCTCATGGTTCCGAAATCGCTAATTCATCTCAGTCAATAGCTTCTGCTGCAATGCTAGCATGCATTGAATGTTCACGATACGCTGAGGCAATCGACGCGTATGGCGTGTTCATGTCAGGTAATCGAAGTGTCGCTAGCGAATATCAATGGGGGGGGGGTGACATCACAGCAGTTAAACCCTTGTGCCGTGACCTAGCACTCCACGCAATGGGTGGCGTTGAAAAAGGAGGCCTTAGTCAAGATGCCGTCTTGTTATTCAGGGAAATAATTCATGAAGGCCATCCGGTGAGCAGTAATGCACTGCTCGGCCTAGCGCAAAGCATGGAATTCGACGGCGCTTGGCAATCATCCGTCAATTTTATGAAAACATTCATCGATTTAGTCTACCACAAAGAGAGTGCTAGCTTGCAAATAGTTTCTGAGCTAAGAAGTATCAACGCGAACGATGAAGATGGTATTAATCCGATGGAACAAAACAATTTGCTAGCAAACATACTCGCTTCAGTGATGCGTGTCTGCAATTCCGAAGGCCATCATGGATTGGCAATGCTCATGTGCTCAATCGCGAATAACTCATACACAAGTCAACAGAAGATGAAGATGAAAATGCATGACTTGGCTAAACGTAGCGCTATTGTCAAAGCTGCTGCTTCGCAGAAAATCATCTCGGAGAATCATCATATCTTAGAAGCGTTTATTCAATCCCTCGATGGGCTGGGATGTGGGGATTACGCAGATGAACTTTCGAATGAACTACATAACGACCGCTATTTGCCACGTCGACAAAATGAGTCGGCGCACGCAGAATCATGGATCAACGCATATTTTGCAATTGACAGGGTTCTGAAAGCAATGGATGCAATAAGATCCGAAGGCAATATTTCTGCTGAGAGTCGTTTGCTTTTTGAGCGAGGTCTAAGTAGAGCGATGGAACATTGTACCGATTCTAGCCAATCAGCTGCTGCCTTGGAACTCTTCGTTCATGCGAGCGCCATCCTGGTCAAAAAAGATGATTCGCTGACTGGGAAATTGAGAACTTTCTTCGGAATGGAGGGTTCATACAGCGAGAGAAAAGACAGTGATGGAATGCTTCAGCATGCAAAGATCAACCTCAAGATAATAGGGGGTCTTAGCGATCCCCTATTAGCTGCAATCGTCAAAACTTATAGTAAGTTGGGTCAGTCCCAAAATGCACGGTCTGCATTCGATGACGGAACGATGCACTCGGATGACTCAACGCTAATGACGCAGAGCAATAACTATGCCTTGGAGGCAATATTAGATGTAGACATCGATGAAGGCTTGATATTTTTTGATGCGATGGATGCGAAATGCGTCAATCCGTCGACTTTTATCGTGGTCGCCAGGCGCTGTGCACAAAATGGCACCTGGCCCGAGATCGGCGAGGTATACAACAGGGCTCGCGGCGCCGGCTGCATAAGCGAGGAGCTCGGTCTTATCGCGATGCAAGCCGTTTGCGAATCGGAACTGCTGAAGGGAAAAATCACAATACTCAGGAAGATAGTGGATGATGTCAGCGGTTTGGTATTGATGAAGGGCAATGATTGGATAAAGTCGCGGTATTGGACGATCCGGAAAAACGTCGGTTTTCATTACGCTCGGGTACGCCATGTTCATATTTTCTCATCTCTGTCGAACATGTACTCTCACACTTCTCATCTCTCCTTCGCGCAGCTTTTGATGAGATGGAATGACCCTGCTACCAGTAAAAAAGAAGAACTCCTATTCGCGGTCAACGAGATGCGACAGGCTGCCAGCGAAGGCATCGTTGTTAAAAATGATCCGCTGATGTGCATAGTGAGCATCGCCGAGGTATACGGAACTGACGGCCGGACGAAGAACGGCGACCACTTGTCAGAAAGTCAACAGCGATACACGGTCAACCTCATTCTCGAGGCATGCCGAGAAGCGAGACGATCCGGTTTCATCGAGAATCACGCGTTCACCGCCAAGGCCGCTCGTGGCCTGCGCGCCTTGAATGCGAACAAGGAATGCGTACAATTTGTGAATACATTGATTTCCGGGTGCGGCAAAAGCAGGCACAGAATTGCGATGGAAGAGGCCATATACGCAGCATCCAAAGAGGGCGATCATGTTTCGCTGCAACTGATTACTGATGTTTTTGAGAAATCGGGATATGATTCCATCCACTTGTTAATATCTGTTTAGGTGAACTGATGTTATTCGTTATCTCCTCCCGTCAGCATGATGTGCACTTGTAGTTAATGTTTTAGTTGCAATGTAAATCGAGTAAAGTGTAGATACTGGTAGGTTGCTGCATTCCCTTACAACATCCCATCGAATTACCACCACAGCATTTATTTGTGAGGTCACGAACGGAGTGGGGATGGGGTCAGTGACATACCACAACTGAACTTCGGACACACAGTAGAAGAAGAGAATACAGACCTGGAGGGATGGGTAATCCAGGCCACGACTCAATGCACAAGGCAAGCACCAATCTAAAGCAAGACAGAACACCGAACGAAAGGTTTCGGAATAAGTAACTGTTGTGCTCTAGAAGAATATTAAAAGTGTACAGACCGTGAACAGGGTGTGTATTGATGGGAGCCGTCGGGGGTTATGTGGCGTCCCGCGTGCGATAAGTTCTATTTGCGTATTTGACCCCGAGGGGGAAGCCATGAGACTCCTCGGAGTCGACCGCCAGACCATTTACTCCCCTCTCTTCCCTCCCCCGTAAATTCGTGCGGGAGAGAGGGTTCACAAATAAGTTATAACAATAACGATGAACATCCACCTTACTTCTCATTGAGGGCGGCAACGCCCGGGAGGATCTTGCCCTCCAGCAGCTCGAGCGAGGCTCCGCCTCCGGTGGAGATGTGCGACATGTCGCCGGCGCGGCCCGATTGCTCGGTCGCGGCGACGGAGTCCCCCCCCCCGATGATGGTGATGGCCCCCTTCTCCTTGGTCAGGTCGGCGAGGATGTCGACGATGCCGAACGTGCCCTTCTCGAAGGCCTTCATCTCGAACACGCCCATGGGGCCGTTCATGATGACGGTCTTGCAGTCGGAGAGGAACTCCTTCTGCTCGAGCGTGGACGCCGGGCCGTTGTCGAGGCCCATCCACCCGTCGGGGATGGCGTCCGCTGCGACCACCTGGGTGTTGGCGTCGGCCGCGAACTTGTCGGCGACGATGATGTCCGAGGGGAGGAGGATGGTCTTTCCGAGCCTCTCGGCCTTGGCGAGGACCTCCTTGGCGGTCTCGACGAAGTCATCCTCGACGAGGGAGGTGCCGACGGAGTATCCCTTCGCCTTGAGGAAGGTGAAGACCATGCCGCCCCCGATGACGATCTTCTCGCACTTGTCGAGGAGGGCGTCGAGGACGGTGATCTTCGACGAGACCTTGGACCCGCCCACGATGGCGGCCATGGGCTTCTCGCCGTTGGAGATGGCGCCGTCGAGGTACTCGAGCTCCTTCGCCATGAGGAATCCGGTGACGGAGGGCTGTAGGAACTTGGTGACGCCCTCGGTCGAGGCGTGGGCGCGGTGGGCGGTCCCGAAGGCGTCGTTGACGTACAGGTCGAAGGGCGCCGCGAGCTTCTCCACGAAGCCCGGCTCGTTCTTCTCCTCCTCCTTGTAGAAGCGGGTGTTCTCGAGCATGATCACGTCCCCCTCGCTCGCGGCGGCGACCATGGCCGCGACCTCGTCCCCGATGCAGTCGGGCGCGAGCTTGACCTCCTGGCCCAGGAGCTCCCCCATGCGCGCCGCGCAGGGCGCGAGGCTGAACTTGTCCTCCGGTCCGGTCTTGGGCCTGCCGAGGTGGGAGCAGACGGTGACGATGGCGCCCTTGGACTTGAGGTACTCGATCGTGGGGATGGAGGAGCGGATGCGCGTGTCGTCGGTGATGGTCTTGCCGTCGAGGGGGACGTTCACGTCGCACCGGACGAGGACCCTCTTGCCCTTGAGCTCGGCCTCGGTGAGGTCCTCGATGGATTTCTTGGCCTCCAGTTCGAAGACGTTGAAGTTAGACGAGGGGGCGGCGACGGAGCGCACGCCGAGGGAGGGCGCGGCGGGTGCGAATGCCGAGACGGCGGGGAGGACGAGGAGGGCAACGGCGGCGTTAATGAGCTTCATGGTTAAAGAAGGGGGTGGGGGGGGGGGGGGGTGTATTTGGCAATTGAGTTACAAATTGTGAGCACGTCGCAGATCTCACTTTCATTCTTCCAGGCATCGTCAAGGAACTCAGCTCTCTCTCACGTGTTTGTCTTCGTGCGTCCAAAAAAAAACAAGTGTGTGGTCGCGGTTTCGAGAGAAGAGGAACAATGCACTGACGATTGACATGACGACAGATCACTGACGCCAAGTTTGAAGATCTTTTTGGTGCAGAGAGTAGTACGTTACTCGGAACTTGCTCGTAGGAATCAGTATCAACAAAGATTCGAGCCGAGATGCGAACACAGCAAGATCGCATCAACGACATCCATCTGTTAGGGAAGGTATTGTACTAATTTGTGCATCGTTTTTGGTGTTGCCATCGGTGTCGGGGCCAATGCAAGTGTCTCATTTCGTGGATCGGGCGGGGCCAGTTTGTGCAGGGCATATCGGCAGCGACAAGTACACACAACTCCCCGCCCCACGTTCTGCGGGTGAACTCAATATTATATTGTGTGCGACATCCCGCACGACCCCGTAGATATTCTCCTTCGTTCCTGAAACATTTTCCAATGTGGAAGTCAGATTCTCGCATTCAATAATAATTGCATCCCCGGCTGGCGACATTCCACCTCTTCCATCATCTTCCGTAGCTCGGCTGATTCCGAACACGGTACTGCCAAGCTGATGGCGAACGACGCAGGCCCTACTCCTGTCAAGTTACGTTGGGCCGGCACCTTGCGCAAGAGCCCAAACAAGAGCTCTTTCAATAGCGCAACAGAGAGGGCTTCGAACGAACACTCGACATGAACTGACAACAACGCATGCGGGACACCTCACTCCCGGGTTGTCCATGGTAACTTTGCCTTTCTCCATGCAGCGCGAGGGACTTGCGAAACAGGGAGGGCCGTGTTTAATACCCCACCAGTGTTGTGGAGGCATGTTTGTCTCTGGGATGACGAAACGATATGGTGTGCAGAGCGATTGGTGGAATGATCGAGGCGATCCAATGGCCGAATGTGCTACTCAGGAAATGTCCTCGAGTGATGGCGCCGAACTCCTGACAAACGCGGGCACAACTAGGACGATAGGAAGGACGGTTCGTGCGCCGTAACCGCGATGGATTAGCTCCTCAATCCGAAGTCCTACATGAATGGAATTTCGAAGTCCTACAAGCTAAAATGAATGAAATTTTGCGAATCAAATAAATTTATGAACTATCAAAAGGTAACATATTGCATTCGACAATCAACTACATACACAGTGCCTCTCGCGCGCATATGCTGGTTTGATTCACTCATCGCCCTTGGGAGATCTCAACTCGTGACGCAAAACTGAAAGCTCGACTCGATATGCAAAACCCGCTGGGCCGTACAAACTTAGAATATCAGAATCCTTTATAGAAACTTTGTTCCCGACGGGTACGTTCAATTCGCGCCCATTTAGACAGACTGCATGTTCGACTGCAGATTTTTTCATTGTTATGAATGCGGCCGATTGATCAAATCTTCTCGAAATCAATGACACGTCACAAAGATCTCGAGAGATTGCACTCCACTTGATGTTAGTCACCTTGTTTCTCCCAAATAAAACTGACACTTTATATTCAGAATTTGAGAATGATTTATTCGCATCCAACGGACACATCGCTTCCAATGTGATTGTCTCTCTAGCGATGTCATACTCCACCGACCCCGCGACCAAATATTCAGGTTCACAGTATGTTATCATTTGTGCTTGGAGTGCTGACTGGCATTCGTGCCTAGTCATCGGAACGAGGTTCAATTTCGTTGAACTGACAATTGCAGCTGGTTTCTTCAACGTGGCTGATGGCTTCGTGTCCTTCTTATTGGTCGTTTTCGCTGTTGCGTGAGTTTCGTCATCGTCGACGCAGCTATCGATATCACTCATGATAGGCCTTGTCGCGTGATTCTTCCCACGCACCTCTGCCTCGTGCTTCTTCCTGTCTGCTTCTTCTTCCCTGCGCTTGTCGCCCTTTTGATAATCAGTGTACTTTTTTTTCTTTTGATTCAAGTCGTCAGCACTAACATTCATCATCTTCTTGCTTCCACTGCGTAAATCATTAAGGGATGGGCATCCTTTGGTCTTAGCTGGTAGGCCCGCATTCCAAATAGAATCATTTGAAGATGAGCTGGCTATTGATAGGTCTTCCTCTTCCGTTGCTTTGATGTTATTGCCTGNAAATAGAATCATTTGAAGATGAGCTGGCTATTGATAGGTCTTCCTCTTCCGTTGCATTGATGTTATTGCCTGTGAATTTCTCAACAAAAAACTGTTGCAATTTCACCACTGGATTCTTCATTGACTCAAGTTGGGAAACTATTTTCTCAGAAGCACTGGCACTTCCGGTTTCAGTTGAAGAAGTCGGCTTATGATTCGGTATATTACGGAATGCATCCTTCGCCAGACTCCCACCTTTGCTTTTCGCTGCCATGATGCGCTTGCTCAAACCTTCAAACATGGATAGATCCTTATCATCTTCGCCAGCTTTGTTTTCTTTATTTGATTCCAATTCAAGGGTTGTTTCTTTGCCTGTTGAGCTGGAGTTTGCGGAGGCATCATTCGCCGGTGAGTGAATGGATGAGATTGGAGAGTGGGATGATGGGCTGGTCTTCTCAAAGCCTCCTGACGGCGAATGCTTGTCAGGGATGATGGACACGGTGACACACTCAGGCTGATCAAAGTGGCGATTAACGTGTGCATTTGTGTCGTCATCCACTCCTTTCGCCGCTTGTCTGAGGCTAGCTATCTCCCTCTGGTGTCTCCTCTTGTCCTCATTTCTTAAATCTTCGTACGACCTCTTCTCGTCGGACGTCATCGCCTGCCATCTCTTTCCCAAAATACTCGCAACCTCTTGAGACGTGAGGTTAGGCAATTCTATTCGAATTATCGGTCGCATATCATTCTGATAGAATATGAAGGTCCCGGGCACTCCTCGGGCGTTGGGGTCCTTCTTCGGCTTTTCCTTCTTCACCTTGCCGTTGCCACCGCTGCCGATGCCTCCACCGCACCTAGATGAGTCTGCATCGTTTTCGCCCTCGCCCTCGCCCTTGCCCTTACCCTCCGAATCGTTCGCTCTCATCGCGATGTTTCCTTGGTTTTCGTCGATGTCGGCGCCATTGTCATTGGCTCCTCCCACGACGTCATTGCGGCAGCGCTTCCTCGTCGACGAAGTTACCGACAACTCATTGAGTGGTGCCTCGCCAATATATTCTAGCTTCGGCATGAGATACGCCGAAGTTCAAGCTATGTCGGACCACGGAAGAAGTTGAGAGGGGAGGAGGAGGAGAGCGAGCGGAAAGGAAGACGACTACTACTTCTTGTGCTGTGCCCGAAAAAATGAAATGATTCTCGCTAGATTTTTGGCGGGTTCCCGTCTTAATCGAACCCAAAAGCGAAAAAGATGAACGATGGTGGGGAGTGCGCGAGAGCCACAGGGGAACGCTGATTTAGGCGGTGGGGTCTCTTTAAATAGTTTGCTGCATCGAAGTCGACGACGACAATGTCATAGTTGCTTCCTCATATTGTTGCCGTTTGCGGCTGCAGCGATGGCAGAACCGGTCGCGTTGTCGGATAAGACGTTTGATAACGTTCGTGAGGTGAGAGCGAAGACGCAAATGGCAGCCTCCTCTGTTACACTCTTTTCCTTTCATCCCCGACTGAAACATAATATAATGAAAAATGTGATTGCTCTTTTGTGTATTATATATTCATGCAAAAAATCTAGGCGTTCAACCATCCAAGCATGCTGATGTTAATATCACACCCCCCAGACAAAGACGTTGACCGCAATAACCAAGGGGCGTTGCTGGGAGAATTCGGAAAATTGTCCGGCGATCGATTGCTGCGAGACGAGGGCATCATGTTGGTCACGGTCGATGCAAACGATAATCGAATGCTGATGGCGCGCATGGGTGTCAGTTCGAGGTGAGAATTATACGGTCACGTGCATCATTTTTTGAGGTCAAATTTGTCGTGTTAACATTATCAACGAATGCGATTGTGCACACTCGCAATATATCAGTGAGTTGCCCGCTTTCGTCTTTCTCCGCGATGATAGAATATTTCGATATCAAGGAGATGTCAGCCACACGCTTTCCGCTGATCGGATGAGATCATACGCCCTGCAGGGATTCCTCAACCAGGGCACGGGCGACTTGCTGCTAAAATGGAGCTGTTTGTTATTGGTAAAAACGAAATACACTGATTGGCTCTTTAATTACGGTGCTGGGAGTAATCGAGTAGATGAAATCAATGGCACCGCTCTCGTCATCGGCGGCTTTGTATTGGGACTCATTATTTGCGCAGTCGTTGCCATTACTGTTTTGGTTTGTTTCGTTGATGACAGTGCAACTAGTAATGAAAAGAGGTTGAAGAAAAAGAAGAACTAAGTTCAATACAACCGATGTAATGCATACAACACCCTGTCACTTTTTAGGACCACCAGAAGTTTAATTTAGAGATATCTTCATCCAAAGTCACTGAAGCAACATAATATGCGGCCAGCATGCAACCATAGAGAGATCTTCATCCAAAATCACTGCAGCAACGTAATGTGTGGCCAGCATGCAACCACGGAGATGGAACAGCAATGGTAACCAGCATGATGACCATGTGAAGACATCCGATGAACGTTTGGGTCTTCATTCAGCGATCTTGAAAGACATTCCACAGCAAACAACTATGTCCCTCCTAGCAGTGACCGCCGACGCAAACTTCCATCCCCCCTTCTCTCTACTGGGTCCGTCTCGTCCTCACAACTCAGACAAGTCATCATTATCAACCCAAAAGAGGCTGACTTCCATACATACATATTGGATCAACAGCATTGCATATTAATGTGACGGCTGAAGATATCAGTGCAGCTGTGAAGCGAGCAGCCACAAACTTGTTGTACAGAGGCGGCTCTGTTTGTGGTGACATTTTTTTTGGAAATAATTGGCGCTGGGGGGGGGGTAAGGTATGTGGCAACCAGGCGGCCCATTTTAATGGTTCCTCTCGCTCTCACTCCTCAAACATACCACAATCAACCGCTGCTCCGCTGGGTTTGGGCGGAATTGGCCAGGGGATTGAGAAGCGGCTCCGTCTTTAAGATGGTAAATCGACGATTTTTGTTGGGGGGGAAGGTGACGGGATTGCCTTCATTTTGCAACTGGACAGTTGAATTCGATTGCTCCTCCCGGTCTCCGGCACTGAAAACATGACAATCAAACGTAGGGCGGTGGGGTTTGGGCTGGAATGGCCGGGGGATGGTGTGGCGGCTTCGATTTTAGGAGGGCTGAATCGATGTATTTTAGGCATTCTGGGGGGTAGATAACAGCGGCCATTTTGGCACCATGCGGACAATTTCGACCGTTTCGCTTGATGTCACCTCCCAACGACATCACAATCACCTGCAAGAACTATGTCATTATGCATTATTTATCTTAAATTAGGGTGATCACCTCCATCCCACTGGATGCCACCTCCCAAGGACATCACAATCAACCGGCGACCGCGTTGGCGCGGGCGGAAACGGCCGGGGGATGGCATGGCGGCTTTGCTTTTAGAAGGGGGGAATCGATGTATTTTAGGCATTCTGGGGGGTAGGTAACAGCGGCCATTTTGGCACCGTGCGGACGATTTCGACTGTTCCGCTTGATGTCACCTACCAACGACATCACAGTCAACCAGCGACCGCGTTGGCGCGGGCGTAAACGGCCAGGTGATTGCGTGGCGGCTTGCTTCGGCGTATTTATAAAATAAAGTTATAGTTATAAAGGTAGTCGCTATATATGTACCTATTCACTCCAAATCCAATAGAAGCAATCAGAATAACACCGCCCAAACACATTGTGCCATCGACCATTGTAGTGGGAAGGGTTCCCACACATTAGTCCTGGTGGATTGGCACCATGGCAGCCACAGGGCCATGGGATAGGAAGCCCTCGGCTCACATGGTAAAATGATTGATATCTACCCCATCAAAATGTTACTCTCCGCTAAAAAATCAGCTAAATAATAACCCACCAAATTTTTACTTCCCACTAAAAAATGTTACTGTGTATGTAGATTTGTAACTCTTAGGGAAAATTAGGAAAAATACCTTTGAGTGACTACCCGCAATAACACGGAGATATTCTTTAACTTTCCCGCCTTTTATGGATGGGGTGAAAACTTGGTCCTAAAAAGAATCCATCGTTGAAATATGTCCAACAATGTCAGGTTCTTGTCCAGACAATAGGTGAAACAATCACGGCAATGAGGCTGGCAGCCTGCTCCAATTGGGCAGAGATCTTTTTTGATGCCACGACACGCCGTCAGGTACCATTCTCTGTCGTTGTCATCAGTTTGATGGGAGATGGTCCCGATAGAATTGATCCAGTCATTGTTTTGTCATGTGTCATTTTGGAGGACGAAACTTCTGAGACGCAGGTGGACGGCATAGTGACTAAGGTAAGACAGCCAGCAGCCATATTTATTCAGTAACGCTGCAGATGACTCATTATTTCTCTGCACAGATTAACTATTTAAAAACAGGTTAGAGAGAATCAAACAGGTTGTATTGCAAGATTATCCTGAACTCTCTGATTCAATACCATCACCAGATGGAATCGACATCAAGAAATTAGGCCAGCATGGTCTCATATTGACAGACTCATGCAACACCGCTCAGAAGGCAAGGCGACTCCTCCGGTTTGAGATTGGTGGATTAGTTTTTGAAATGGACTGCCATCATCATCTGCGTAATGTCTGGATAAAAGGGATGGAGAAATCTGGCAGTGTCTTCTTGCGAGTCGTTTTGTCAGACTGCTTAGAGCAGATACCACCGGAGCTTAGAGCCACCTGCATTTTCTCTGCCATTGCTCGCGCATGGGATAAATTTTTCAGCCCATGCGCAAACTATCCCAAGGGCCAAGGGGAGCACTTCGCGGCATGGCTGAGGATGAACAAGCCAGGAACTCCACTATATCATGTTGTGGGTGTGCAAGGTTCAAGACATGATCTGTGCCTCATGGCTGCTCCTGCAATCTACATGAACCGCAATGTCTGCTTCGACTATGAAAGTTATCTGTTGCGATTGCCAAAAAAACAAGAGAACATATTGCTAAGGTGTCTGTTCGTGTTAATGACTTCCAAGGAAATCATCGCTCAGTCCCGTCTGTACGGGATCCTCTACATATCATTTTGTTTGCCCATGCGGTGGCTGGCAGCCAAGACTCCAGAGCTTGCGGAGTGGGGTTGGGGACCAATATCAAACGGTGACGCAATTGATACTTTGTGTGAGAGGATGATGGATATTGTTGCCGACCCAACCAACGTACTCAGTGAGGATTTTATGATGAATATGTTTATTAAATATGTTGATGCACTCCCACCATTCAAGGAATACTGGGAGCACTTATACGAGAATAAACGAATGAGAGTAATGGCGGCTGAGTCCGGTGCAACGGTGTTGCAGTTTGCAGAGTTAAAGGAAAGAGCTCTTCCATCCAAGTGATGCCACAAATGCTGCTACCGACAAGCGCCTTGTTGAGCTTGCAAAAGTGGCAGCACAAGGAATTCTCGACGAGCTTCACGATGAAAAGAAAGGGACGTGGAAATATCTGTCCGTATCGGGATCTGAGTCATCGTTTCAGGGATGCCCGAAGGAGGCCAAGGAGGGATTGCATGGTCGTGACGCCACAAATGATAGGAGCGAGAGTGCCCTTGGGGGAACAACTCATCAGCTGCAAAAATACGGACGTATTGGGATAGCCAATGCAGCGGCTGTCAGCGATGCCAAGACGAATGGTTACTTCTGCCGGTTTTCAGTTAATGGAAATAAAATGAAAGGGATCTTCCACCAGTTTGACCCCAAGATGCGTGAATGCCTGTTGACGGTGGCAATTGAAGATGCGCCTGCTACTATATCTACCAACAGAGACGATTTGGACAAGCAGCGGGAAGCAAAGAGGAAGAAGGAAGAAATGATTGAGAAGTAGAGTTTGGACAAAGCGAAAGAGGATCTCATCGAAGCATCTTATTACTAGGATATGTTCCACTCCGAGGTATGTTGGAAGGGTAATCTGAGTATTGTTTCGAAGATGTTGGGTCAGTTGAAATCAGTGTCTGCACAGACGGAGGCGCTGAAAGAGAATATAAGGATGCGTGTGATTGGATTGGGATGGAAACAATTCACAATTACTTGGTCTTCCAAAGGAGCCAAGCGACCGGTGAGCGAGCTTGCTGCACATCTAAAAAGATCATTAGGGAGGAAAAGAAGCTAACTCCACCGAAGGATCCTGCTTTGGTAATGCCCAAGCGTTGCAAGTTGCCAACCCTGGGGACTGCGACAAAACAACTGATGGAAAGTGAAGCCAGTGCTGTGATTGATGATGACCAGTTTAGAAAAGAGGCAAATAAATTGCGAAAACAGAGGGAGGAAAGGGGCGAAGGTAGCATTTTTTCTGTGATGCAACCACTCTATTGTCCGGAGTTGGATGAGCTGATCAACAAGAGGATTGATGTGCTGTATTCTTTTGTGTTGGGATCGGGAGAAAAAGTATTACGATGGTGCCAGGGCAAAGTGATTAAAGTGTTGCCAGAAAATGCAAAACCCACGGTTGTTGTACTTTGGGATCAGACACAGCAAGTACTAGCACCCCGCAAGTGGAATAAGGATGTGGAAGGGGCATGGAGAATGGATATTAATGTTGAGATTGTAGAATATACTGAAGAGCATGAGGAGGTTATGGATTTGAATGATGACGGCAAAGGTAACGGCTCGGAGTCGGAGATTGACCTCTCAGGCGAGGAGGAGAGTGATAGTGAAAGCAGTAGTGACGATGAATAAAATAATAACTAGAAGGTGTTTTTTAATTTAATTGGTAGTCAGATTATATTATTACATCAATGTTCTTATGGGGGGGATAGGGTCTCATCAACATGGAGTAATGAGTACTTACTACTTGAAAACCGCCAAAAATCCTAGAACCAAGCCCACTCAATATCCCAAAGTGCAAAAAAGTACTTTGACACACCCGACGCACCCCTTCCACTCATTTTTTTTTACGAAAATTTATATATCATATATTAGGATATAGATGAGTGGATCTGAGTACTCACTTTTGTCGTATGGACAATTTGAAAAAATGACATTTTTTCCACCGGACCCCCTAGCGGAGTCGAAGGGCTTAGTCGGCCTGTCCTTTTGGCTGCCGTCCTTATTGAACCTAAGACACTCGTCGGTGTTGTGGGTCGTGAACGGTCCGTCAACAGCCTTGCACCACTTGCAAAACTTGTCGGTATGGCCCTTCTTGGGGGTCCCCTTCTCGGGCCCTCCCCCATGCTCACGCTTCCCCTTTCTGGGTATGTGGCCACCTGCCATTTTGGCGGCTGTAGTAACCTCGGCCGTATTGGCTCGGGCTTTCTCGTTTGTTCATTCCACGCAAGTGAGAGGTGTGACAAGATGATACTAGAATGAGTACCTAGCTTCTGTGTAAGGGATATTCCCGAACTTTGTAACTGTAACAACCAAAAGGATGTAACGT
>JALLOS010000456.1:0-11707 GCA_036939435.1 Stephanodiscus minutulus
CTAGAGAGTAAGAAAGTGTGGATGTTAAGGAGGTAACCTCAGCAATGAGCATCCATCGCGACGATCCACGCGTCGACGCGGACGCGGACGTCGTCCCCTCCCCCCCCGGCGGCCTGGCGGACGCAGCTGCCATGACCAATCACGAGCTCTTCACCGCCGTGATCGCGTCGATCAGGCGGGATGGCACGGGGGCGATCAAGAACCGACGGAAGGGAGGGGGGGATAAGAAGAAGAAGAAGAAGAAGAAGAACGGCGGCGGCGGCGGCGGCGACGACGACAGAGGCGGAGGCGGCGACGGCGGTGGCGAAGACGGCGACGACGGAGGAGGAGGGGGGGGGGACGACGATCGTTGGCGGTACGTCGCGATATCGGTCGCGTCGTCCGCGGCGAGGGGCGAGGAGGGGTGTCGCACCGCCGGCGAGTGGGCCGGACGATTCCGCTCGCTCCTACTCGAGGAGCCTCCTCCCAACGACGGAACGGCAGACGACGGGACGGCAGTCGCTGTCCCCCCCCCGACGACCGATTTCGGGGAGGCGCTCAGGACCCTGCCGGGGGAATGCTACCGCAACCGTCTGCGGAACGCGTTGGATTCGACGGTCACGAACGCGCGCGACGGCGACGGCGACGGCGACGACGCGAGGTGGTCGTCGCGCCTTTCCGTCCGCCGGGCGGCCGGATTGGTGCGCTGCGCCTCGCTCCTCCTCGACGGCGAATCGACCGGCGCGGGCGCGGGCGCGATCGCGGGGGGGGGGGACGGCGGCGATCTGGGGCTGATCGCGCGCGCGGTGTCCGGCCTCGCGCGATCGATGCCGCGGCGGGGGCCCGCGGGCGGTCCGATACTGCGCGACATCCTCCTGTCCGTGCAATCGCCGCTCCTGCGCAGGATGGATTGGGACGCCCTCCTCTCGGGGGGGGAGGGCGGGATGATCGATCTCGCGTCGTCGTCGTCCGACGAGGAGGTGGCCGATTTCCGTCGCCTTCTAGACCTGGATTTCGACGCGACCGCACGCGACGATTGCGCGCAACGCGCGGGCGAGAAGAGGAAACGCGAGGATCCGGAGAAGGGGGGGGGAAGCGGGGTGGAGGACGCAACGACGGGCGTTGGCGGCTGTACCGTATCGCGCCTTCTGGAGGCCGCGCATCACGCGCGCAAGGGCGCCGTCCGGGCCCGGCACGGCGCGGTGATATACGTGGAGGAGGAGGACGAGGAGGACGAGGAGGAGGAGGACGGCGGCGGTGGGCGGGGGACAAGGAAGACGAGGAAAACGACCGTCATAGGGAGGGGATGGAATCACGATTATTTCCTGGATCCGTCCACGTTGGGGAGGAAGAACAAGATCGTGCTGCACAGCGAGGTGCACGCGGTCGCGGACGCGATATGCAACTACGGCGAGGACGAGTGCTTCGAGAGGCTGTTTCCGCGGGCAACGATTATGATAGTCGAATTAGCGTCCGACTACGCCTATGACACGTGCCATCCTTGTCCCAAGTGTGACCCGCTGCTGCGAGCGGTCGGGATACCCACCGTACTGCACACGACGCCGCACGGCAGGATAGTAGAGCTGGACCTTAGGCCGGCGAATGCGGCGCTCCTTTCTAACGAAAATGTGTACATCCCCCTGATTGCGGCGTGTCGCGAGCGGAATATCACCTGCGGACGGTTGCAGCAAAAATGCGAACTCGTCATTGCGAAAGAGGAAGATCGGCGACAAGTCCCTGCCAGGCCTGGACGATCATGACCATCGTTGTTGATGCAACATCAGTTGCCGCCCATCTCGGTGTCTAGTGCTCGAGTATAACTTAGTAATCGAAAATTATTACTCAAAAGTGAGAGGTTCGAATGAACACTCTCGCCCACGCTACTTCTTAGGGTCTTACCCAACAGGCGTAGCGATCGATTCACTCCTGGGCTCCACGGGCGCCCATCGACCATTTTGATTGGTGCTTGCGATTCCGAGCCCTTGATCGGCGCACGTGCCTCCACGTCCAAACTTCCCTTCCCATTCCGTCTGTCGATCCCCGACTCCGTTATTAAGACCTTCCGCCTGGCCTGATTGGGGGCGTGTCTTTTCGCATTCCCTCCAACAATCGCGAGGGTGTCCAGTTCGCAATAGCGAAGGAGGGAAACCTCAATGGCCTTACGGTCCCCTCTCGTCGAGATCAACAGATAGCGTATCTAGATAACTCTCGTCAACAAAGGTTATGATGACTTCGTGGTTGGGACATGGTTGTGGACAGGAGGGATGGTTCGGTAGTTTCTGGCTTCCCAACACCGCCAACGGTCAATTCACCAAATCTAGCAGTTCAATCGTGTCTCTCAAATAAATATCATGGGATCTCCAACTCTTGACACGGGGGACATAGTGTCTTGGTTTGGGAGGTTGCCTTCAGCCCCATAATACCTGCTGCAGCATTAGAAGTCGCGACCCCTATTTGGGGTGCATACAACATCGCAGCACCACTACCATGGAGGGAATAGCGTCAGGAGGGAAAGACATGCAATTAATACAAAGCAAAAGTGCTTGGCGGGGCGGAGGTGGCGGCGAAGTATTCTCTGATCACTTTTGGCGGAGGTGGCCGAGTTCCATCGCCTTCTAGACCTGGATTTCGACGCGACCGCACGCGACGATTCGGGCGAGAAGAGGAAACGCGACGATCCAAGGGGGGGGGAGCGGCGCGGAGGACGCAACGACGGGCATATCGCGCCTCCTCGAGGTCGCGCATCACGCGCACAAGGGCCCGTCCGGACCCGGCACGGCGCGGTGATGTACGTTCCATCAGGAGGAGGAGGAGGAGGACGGCGACGGTGGGCGGGGAGGAAGAACAAGATCGTGCTGCACAGCGAGGTGCACGCGGTCGCGGACGCGATATGCAACTACGGCGAGGACGAGTGCTTCGAGAGGCTGTTTCCGCGGGCAACGATTATGATAGTCGAATTAGCGTCCGACTACGCCTATGACACGTGCCATCCTTGTCCCAAGTGTGACCCGCTGCTGCGAGCGGTCGGGATACCCACCGTACTGCACACGACGCCGCACGGCAGGATAGTAGAGCTGGACCTTAGGCCGGCGAATGCGGCGCTCCTTTCTAACGAAAATGTGTCCATCCCCTGAATGCGGCGTGTCGCGAGCGGAATGTCACCTGCGGACGGATGCAGCAAAAATGCGAACTCGTCATCGCGAAGGAGGAGGATCGCCAATAAGTCCCTGCCAGGCCTGGACGATCATGACCATCGCGAGGGTGTCCAGTTCGCAATAGCGAAGGAGGGAGTTCTCAATGGCCTTGTGGTCCCTCTCGTCGAGATCGTTCTGAAGCTCGTGGAATGCGGCTGCCGCAGCCCCTCCCTTGGTCACGTTCGCACTGCCGTGTTGATCGGGGTGCGTCATCGTCGATAGAATATCGTACGGATCTTTCACGCGTCCACCGTCGTCTGTTTGGTACCATTGAAAGTTCGAGAAGTTTCTGGAATTGTACGTCGGAGACCCGTAAATTGATTTCAGGTGGCCGGATATTTGAAGCGTCGGTTGGAGCAGTTTCTTAATGGAGCTGCTCCCCTCGCTGCCATCCACGTAGTAATATTTACGAGCGAGCTTGCATAGATCGACCATTCCGTTATCGAGCAATGCAGAAAGATCCGAGTACTCTCGTGATGATAGTGACGCCGAAGCTTGCGGCGAAGCCAGCATTTCTTTGAGCACGTTGTGCTCGTGCGGCGACCACTGAAACACGGTCCCGCCATCGGCTTTGAGACAAATGGCCTCGTGCAATGCCCTAAGGAATGATACGATCGGAGGCCCTTGGTCGGTGTGAAGGAACTCGGATGCGTGATGGACTTCCGATGACCGGCGGTGCAAGGTGTGATGCGAAAACTGAAATGCAAATATCTCGTAAGGTGACATGTTCGAGTATAATGGAATCGGGGGGGCGATGGTTTCAAAGTCAATGAAGTGAAGTGGGTATTGCCAGTTGTGAAAGATTTGTTTCAGGTGGTTTGTTTTGATGATGCAGCTTGGACGAAGGTGTGCATCGCTCTCTGCGCTGCGCTGGGTCGTCTCGACATGATACCATTGTCGTTGATGTCTGTTGATTGTTTCTCCTTCGATTCTTCTCTTCGTGTTACAATCTTTCTCCGTTCCGAAAAAGTCCGATTCCGATAAATCCGATAGAGTATATTTTCTTCCCGATAAGTATGTGTTCATCTCTTTCTTCGTATTGCCGTAGAGGTCCGTTACCAGCGGGATGCTCTGCAAAACCTCTCTCGTAAGACCTGAGGCTGCTTGCCAACAATTATCAAACCCTGAATATGTTCCTTCCGGAGGCTCCTTCAATCGATACTCGCAAGATGAACATTGCATCCCGATCGGAGTTGAGAGTGAATCTGGTCCAAAGTCGTCATAGTTCAGTTGTTCTGCCCACCGTTGGACGGTTTCCTCTAATGTTTCCCCCTTCTTACTACCAGGATACGACACTTCGCTTGTCAACGCTCTCTCGACAAGCTCGTCAACGTTGATAAGGGAAGCGATGCTGTCGTCAATAGCTTGCATAGTTTCCTCCACTGTATGTAGCATGTCGTCGGTCAAGTCGAGGCCACCACAAGCCATCGTTTTTGCCCGATCCGGCATCATCAACCAGGATGAAATTTGCACATCATCTGGATAAATGAGACGGCACACCATCGATTGAAAGGCAATATCTTGGATGTATGGCAGAAATGCAGACCTGATGGACTTTTTGTCGGTCCACATTTTTTCTTCGACGGTGTATCTAGAGTCCCATGATTTGCTCTTGACTTCGATGACCCTGAGTTCGATCCGGCTGCATTCTCCGTCAGACTTGACGAACATATCTAATATATCGGGCTGGGCATAAAATGATGCATGACGAATCGCCCCCTCGAATATTGTTACTCGACGATTCTCTTCTGGGCATGACATCAAGGTCTGATGGGTTTGTGCTACGAGGTGTTCCAACGATGACGTATGATCGAGCTGATCGACTCCTCTGCGTCGAACTTTTCCAATCTCCACACCATGCGGAAAAAGACGTTTGCAGTACTCTCCAAACAGCTCTCCCTGATTCGATAAATGCTGCAACAATGGATCCTCGACATGATCTCGACTTTGGGGGTATAATTTGGGGTTGGTCGCGTAGACAAGTTTTCGTGGACACTTGAGGGCACAGCGGACGAGGCTCTTGGTCAGATATCTCTTAGGAGCATGGACGGCAGCAGCCATGGCGATTTGGCGGTGCGACCGTCTATTGTGTATCGCATCGCATCCTATCAATCGCGATGTTGTTTGTTGGCTGTTGGCTCATGCGATTTTGCTGTGATTTTTTGTGTGAAGTCAGATGTGTGACTCCGTGTGATGAACGCGTGTGACTTTTCCATGGCACGTGATAGCGGCCGGCCACCGCGCGGCCACCATAAAACCAACACAACAAGCAAAAAGGCAACGCGACAGGCAACGGCCTCATCCTTCAAACCCACGGTTTTCGTATCGATCCGATCAAAATGCTTGGCATGTTGTCCCGGAGGATTACCATGGCGACCTCCGCCGCCAGGGCCAGATGCCTGTCGCCCTTCGTCCTCACCCTGCCCAACCCTCTACAATGTGCGACGCCGCCGCAAATATCGATACGTCACGCGACAAAAAAGGCCGGAGGCTCCTCGAGCAACGGACGCGACAGCGCCGGCCGTCGTCTTGGCATCAAGGTATGGCCGGGGACGATGGCCAAGCCCGGAAGTATCATAGTGCGGCAACGGGGGGAGAAATTCTTGGTGGGAGAGAATGTCGGCATGGGTAAGGATCACACCATTTTTGCTCTCGTGGCTGGCAGGGTTAGGTTGGAGAGGAGCTCGAAGAATCTTAAGAGGAATTTCGTACATGTCGTTCCCGAGGATCATGTCGTTCCCGAGGTTTAGTTCGCACCCATTTCATGCCATGCAATGAACGTTGGAGTCGGCGGCGGGGGGGGGGGGGGGGGGCAACAATTTTTTTACCAAGGGGAGACATATTTTCAATTGTAAAATAATCTCTCCCAATGATATTATTTGCTCAAATACCCTACATGAGGAAATATGATTGTTGGCATCATATCTCTAAATCTCTCTCCGGGGGCATCTTTTTCCTCGCTCAGAAGTGATTCCTCGATCTCGGTCGCTGTGGCACAGCCCGTTAAAACCAGCGCACTGATCTTCATACCACCAGTATTTCCAAATTTAACATCTGTATCAAGTCGATCGCCCACCATCATTGTCTCCTCGGGCATTAACTTATACTCCTCCATTATCCAGCTGGACAACGTAAGTGATGGTTTTCCAACGTTTATCGCACTCCGCCCAGAGGCTGCCTCTACGGCACACACCACCGCTCCGTTTCCCCTGGATATCCAACAAGTTTGTGATTATGTACCGAAGGAAAGGTGATAAAGGTGTGAGTGTTGCGGCATCGAAATTTCTTGTATAGCCATTTTACCGGTCGATTAGAAACTCACGGCAAATGTCGTGCATCAACGCCGACCAGGTCGAATGAATCCCTATTTGTTGCAACAAGAATCGCGTGGGGATTCCGTTGCAATAAAACCGTGGCTATGCATAACTTTCTGTAGTTGAAATCGGGATCTAACCCAATCACCATGGCGTCGATTTCCTCTTCCGGGAAAGGATATGCAGCTAATTCATCACGTGACATGCCACAGGCTGTACCGATGATGTCATCAGGCCCCCCAGAGATTTCAAAGCCTGCAGATTGAAATTCTTGACAAAGTCCTGCAGTGCCAATCACATGGACTCTACGTGCATTATTGTTTTCTTTCAAAAGACGCGAACTTAAATATCGAGACGCAACATATGCACTGCCAATCATCATTTCCTCTTTCAGTAAACCCTTTGGGAATTCGAGTACTTTTTCTAATTTCCGTTTCAACTCCGTTCGTGTTGACGATGCATTATTCGTAACGAAGAATACTTGCCTACCGCTGGTAAGAAGATATTGTATTGTTCGGGAGGCATAAGGCATGGGATCCGCCCCTCTGTATAGCACCCCATCGCAATCGAATAGACAATTATGGATTTGATTCAAGGACATGTACGAAGCGAGTTCGTCTTGCGTATGGATGAGAAGCGGTAACGCTCGGGCACTTTTAGCTTTTAACGACCCTGCGACCTTCTGCATCTCCATTTCCGATTCAAGACGTATGGATTCTGTATTGTCATTGTCGGTCGTCGATTTGCACACAACGTTATTGTCCTCCTGATTCCCTCGCGACGATGACATCATTGACTGTCCAAATCGTTGTTTCCGTGTCGACAACGGACACGCAGTCCAACCCGATACCATCGCTGAAGATTTATATGTAAGCAACGCTTTCGACGCTGAATAGGCGAATGCGCCGCGAGCAGTTGATACTAATAATGTGCCTCTCATTATTTTTCACCCCGCTATTGTTTTTATTGAGAGTCTGGGAAGTCGTGTGTGGTGTCCAGCCAGTTTACCGTTGGGAAAGTATCGTAGTACTAATACGATAATAATACACAATAAAAAGAAAAAAGAGACAAAGAATAGCCTGCTGCCTCTCCACAAAAACAACAAGGAGAACCCCCAAAACCATGAAGAGAACCACTGAGGAGGATGAAGCGGCAGCTGCAACCTCTGTCGCTACCAAAGACGCCGTGTCGCGAAACGATGAACAGCAGCAAATGGAGGAAGATCTCCAGGAAGCCTCCGAAGTCTTCAACTCCCTCTTCTCCACCCGTCGACCGAAGGATGGTTGGGCCGGGCTATCGTCCGGTCTAAAGTCCGCCACCAAGGGAACCGTTGCCGGCTTGGCCTCGCTCATTGCCCAGCCGATTGCTGGCGCTCAAGAAGGAGGGATAAAGGGGTTCTTTGGAGGACTTGCTACCGGAGTGGCGAGCGCCGTTGCATTGCCCGTCACGGGTATCTGTGTCGGTGCCTGGCAGGTCGGGCGGGGCGTGGCGAACAGCGTCGAGGCGGTGAATGCCAGCAAGGCCGGTATGCAGTGGGACAACGATAAGCGCGAATGGATATTTTATTATTTAAACAAAGAGAAGGAGGAGGTCCAAGATTTGGAAGCAGCGCTCAAGGCCGAGAAGGCGGGTACGACCGCGAGCGGAGACGCGGCCAAGACGGATATCAACGAGAAGAAGGTGAAAGATAGAGAATTTTACGATTTGCTCGGCGTCTCCACAAACGCATCGGCGGGTGATATCAAAAAAGCATACTATAAAGAGGCTCGTAAGTGCCATCCCGATAAATGTCTCAATGACCCCGAAGCCGCCACCAAATTCCAAGTACTTGGGCATGCCTACCAAATTCTATCGAACGAACAAACACGCGCAGCTTACGACAAGAATGGAAAGCCGGAGAGTAATTCTGATGCCAACATGGCAAATGAAATCGACCCCCTCGTCTTCTTCGCAGTCATGTTTGGATCTCATTTGGTCGAGCCATATGTGGGGGAGCTCTGGATCGCCACGACTGCCGATTCCATGATGAAGGATGTGATGGAACAACAGCAGGCCATGGACATGGAAAACATGACAGAAGAAGAGGCCGCAAAGATTTTGGCTGGCAAGACTTCGAACGCGGAGATCATGTTGAAACAGCGCAAAAGAGAGGTAAAGATTGCACTTTACCTCAGGGGGAAAGTGATGCCATTCTTGGAGGCGAACGACGAGGATGACCTACTAACCTTTAAAGCTTCTATTCAAAAAGAGGCTGCCAAAATTGCAGATACATCGTTCGGCGCCACATTCCTCGTGACTATTGGATTTGCGCTGGAAGTTGAAGGTGAAGAATTTGTTGGATTCCAAAACACGGCTCTTGGCGTAGGTGGTCATGCCGCCAGGTGGAAAAAGACGAGGAAGAATACACAAAACAATTGGAAGCTCATGGGGGCCGCGCTCAACGCTGGCACCACGGGCCGAAAAGCCATGAAGGAAGTGGAGGCTGCCCAACGTGCCATGGAAGAAAAACGCGAAGAAAAACGCGCCAATGCAGTACTTGAAGGCAACAAGTCAGAAGAAGGAGAAGAACCATCAATGGAGGACGAAGAACAGGCCAAGATGGCTGCACAAAAGTTGGAGGAAACCATCCCCGCCCTCCTGGAACTAGCGTGGGCAATCAATATTCGCGATATTTCACGAACGCTGAAGAATGCATGCAAAAAGCTGTTTACTGACGCAGAGGTTCCCATGGCCACCCGACTTCATCGTGCCGAAGCAATACGTATCATTGGGGAAGAGTTTTACAGCATCGGCAAAGCACGTGGTGGGAATAATTATAGTGTCAACGACACGGCGGACATCAAGGCACGAGCTGAGGTGGCTGTCATGGCAACCATGGCGAAGGCGCAGGGACAGGAAGTATCAGAGGATGATACTGAAGAGATGATCAAGCAGGCGAAGAATATGCGAGCTGATATGGCAGCAGGCGGAGGTGATAATGCCATGGATGAAAGTAGCTGAGAAACTCCCATGTCTACCTAGAAGTGTTTCAATCGTTTTAAACTCTTGTGTCTAGAAGTGTTTCAATCGTTTATGAATGCAGATGTAAACGATACGGATTCAATTTGCTGTGTTTGTTGTGAGCGATGGAGAGCAAGCTGAGGATAGTAGAGGGTAGGAGGAAGACCGCACACCGATTCTGGGTGGTGACATCCGAGCTTAAGCTAGATTTTCTCCGATACGGATTAAATTTGCTGTGTTTGAAATAATCTAACTTTAATTCAGAGACTAAATAACTGCACCCATGTTGTGGTTAGGGTGTGAGAAAGCAAATGAAGACTGCCCAAGTTAAAACTAAGGGACAGGCTCGTGGTGGGGGGAGGTGTCATGATACGTGTGATGTCATAAGTATTATTTATTAGGCTCACTTTAAGCTTGTTTTGTTTCCAGATAGATAATTTTGGATTTGGTCTATAACTTTTTGTTTTAAATTGCTATAGCATTGGTAATTATTACAGAGGTGTACATCACTTCTGCATCATCTTCAAAGATCCATGTGTTGTGATGTGTTACTGTGTAAAGGTGCCATAACATGGTTCTATATTATTAGTGAACGTTGTGTTGAACATAGCTCCTTGTGGAAGCCTGGATGTTGATGATAGTGTCTCTAAAATTTAAGGTGTCTCATTAAGTCTATTTCAGAGGTCCCATTATGTTTGTCTATACTTTGGGTTCCTTTGAGTCAGTTCCTACTTTTGCCGCGTGAGGTACCTTATTTGGCTCAATGGGGGGGGCTATTGTGTTTCTCAACAATTTGGGGGGAAGTACACACACAGTTGGGGTCGGTATAAAGGGGCACGCCCCCTTCATCTTCATACCGACCATGATCGGCCCGATGACCCACGACCCAATGCACAACTTCATTACAGAATATTGTCATGTCACACTGTGATGATAGATATCTAACCAATTCATTCTACGTCAAAAGAAGAAGGTAACATTACTGCTACTACTGCTACCTACCAGCCTCATGAGGTGGCCAATGACTTTTACATACTACTCCCTTCACAACCAGATTGGTGCACCCCAACATTTCATATTTGCACCATGCTTGTTTTTTGCATCTCTCCTCATGACTTCAAGATTTACTTACTGCCGGCCTCCTGTTGCCATGATTTGCACAAACTTCAGCATTGACAAGGGCCTTGCGGGTGCATCCACCAGGATAATTGCATTTTTTGCACCATGGGATAGGCATGACCCCCCCCTGCAACTCATCATTGGTACACACTTGAAGCATGCACTGCCTGATTTTTTGGCAATTCATACATCCATCATAGGCAAGGTTCCAGTGGCGGCCACAAAATCATGTGTGTAATTCCTTGCCAGATTCATCATTTTGGTCTTCCCATTTAAAGGTATGTGCTCTGCATCCTTTGGCTGTACAGGCTAATCCCTTTCCATTGCGGCTGACGCAAGGGAATTTCATGCAGACAAAAGCCCCACCTTGCATTTGCATGGAACCTTGCGCGCAACTCATGCTGCATTGCATCCCGGCAAACCTCTGAGCATGAATTTTGCACGTCCTTCCCCTCACATCACAACCTGCTTAGTATATCCTTCATGGCTGCATTGTTTTGTCTTTGCACCATGTGTGACACACAAATCCTTATTTTGGGCTTGTTTTGTGCATTCCTTCTGGCTTTAGGGTCTTCTTACTTCCTTCGGTGCACCATGCCTTGCACAAACTCAATCCATTCAGCAGAAGGTGGTGCATCCTTTGATGCTGCATCTATCTCACCTCCTTCTCTTTTCAGGTGGTTTATTTTCTTCCGGAGGAAGATGATGAGGAAGATGATCAAAAAATGACAATGACATAACCTCCATCCCTTAGCACCCTGTCAAGGCATCTTGGGGTGATCCCCGCCACGACCGTATCATTGATGCAGCATATATCCCACCCATCCATTATATTACTATAACATTTGGCACAAACTGCAACCCTTGTACACAGCATAGGATCTCCGTGGCAGTGATGATATTGTCCCTTGGATCCCTGGATGCAGCTTTTTGCATGTCTAGAGAGTAGCAGATGCTGTCAACAATGTAGATCATGGTCACCCTGTCATGGTGCATCTCAATCTCATTTGGCAATGGGGCAACATACTCCTGTGTCACTATTCTACTGCATCTTCCCAAGGATGATATTGCCACATTAAAAAATGCTGTTGCTGCCATGCA